>VYZS01075220.1:0-20116 GCA_013400695.1 Neodrepanis coruscans | reverse complement strand
CGTGATGAATACAAGCATAAGGATGCTATCAAAGTTACTGATAAAAAGTTAATATTGCCTGACATATATAAATATAATATATATCATAGGAGGAAACATGGCATAACCTCAAACATACTGTGGGCATTGGGCTTCATTTGGATTCTCTTGTTTAGACACAAGAACCTGAGTGACAAGATGGGCAGCTAATATGAAACTATGAGAACTTGTGAACTCTGCAGGCTACAGTCAGTTTCACTCTTCCTTTTGCCAGAACACCTCAAAGCTCTTCTTAAATGGTTGAGTAGTTATTGCTCAGACACTCTTAATAAAATAGGAATTAATGTTTTGTCACTACACAGGAAGAGAAAAGATTAAAATATCTTAACTGCTTCTTACCATGTTTCAATACTGCCTGCTATCTGTCAGCTGCAGGAGGAGTTGGTCCCTTGCTAGACTGCTCTGTATTTGGTGGATGAGCTATTTTTATTCCATGAATAATGCTTGGCACTCAATACCCAGCAGTGATATCCTATAAATGTCACTAATGATGAGTTCAGCACTCTAGCTCAAGGCTATGGAATGGACGCTACTCAAATGTTGGAGATTCTTCAATTATTGTCTAAAGGAAGTTGGTTCATTTGGTTCTGTAGACTGAAGGGGTGAGGGGAGGAAGGAGAAGAGGAGGAAAAAGAGGGATGATAAAGTTTGGTGTTGGTGACTGTCCCTGGTTGATATAGGACAATTCTATGCTGGGAGTGCCTCTGAGGTCTGTATGGTAAAATTTGTCTTGATCTACTCCAATCAAAGATCTGCCCAAAATATGTTTTACATGATCCTTGTGCTTGAAGGCTAAAATAGACAGCATAGTGCTCTTACAGTGTGTGGGCTGTGCCTTCAGGTTCCACCTGGCGCAATCCTTGATATGAATCTGTCTCTTACAGGGTAATTTGCCATAAACTCATTACTTTCAAACAGAGACTATCTCTGACATTTTTGATGTGTAAAACAATTCCAGAGAGGAAATGCTTAAGGGTGGGAAATATATTTACCTTTCAAATATGCTCTACCGTCTCAACCTTATCAATTGGTAGTCTGAAATGGAAGGTCAGGTTTCATTCTATTTGACTTTCTCAGACTTGTTTACTTCTTTGCTGATTTCTGTCATCCTTCCACACATAAGAGACAATTGCTGTGGCAGGGTCTAATGGTGAGCAATTCTTGACATGGACCATAATGCTACTTCTAATTCCTACCTTCCAGGCATGAGTCCATCTCTGCACTGTCCTCTGTGCCTGCACTCTCATCAGACAGTGACAAGGATGGTGAAGATGAAGGGAATGATGAAGATGAATTACGTGGGCTGCAGTCTTTCCGTATTCAGTCCAACTGCAACACTGAGAGGGACTCAGGTATAAATGGGAGAGGGGCATGGGCAGAGATGGAGAAAAATGGCTTGAATGTGAAGGGGGAGAAGATGAGAGATACTGGCTTAGAGATAGCAAAATATGGGTAGAAAGAGAAAGACTGAAACAGAAACAAATGGATAGATACCAACAAGTAATGTAGGGTTGCCCATTCCTGCATCTGAAGAGAGGTACATTTCAGAGGTCTATGACTAGAAATCCTGTTGTTAAATTGCCAAGTTTATTAGTTCCAACTGGGCAAACAAATTTTAAATTAGTTTCATCGGCTTGGGTCTATAAGCTGTTGGAATTCTGCAAAAGCCAAAAGAATCTCACAGTGGATTCTAGAGACGTCTCATAAAACCTACAGTAGATATTACCATTATTAATTTGATGTATTTTTACCACAGATGCTACAGTGTATTAGTTCCAAGCCTTTGGGAGGGCACTGCACTGTGGCAAGTGTTCTGCACTGGGTCTGCTGAGTCAGCGAAAACCTTAAATAAAACAGTATATGTCAATTAAAATTTTGATACTGCAATTTGGTAGTCTATGGGAAAACATGTGTTGATGGTAGTTCAGAAGGTATAAGAATACTGCCTTTGAAGAAAGACAAGGTAAGAGGTTGTTCAAAAGCTGGACTGTTGGCAGGAATGTCACCTAGGCGTATATCTTTTTACCTTTCCAGATCCAGACCTTACCCTCTCAAGAAGTCTTTCCCATTGGGAAATGAGGAGGGTGAGTTAGTAAACCTTCAAATTGTATTTCTTGTCACAGGAAAACTGAAAAAGAAATTCCCACAGAGATTAAAAACTCCATTTGCACAGGTGGGATAGGTGCAGCTGCAGTGAGAAACCATTGAGAAGTCTCTCTCTGAAGAATGACTTGGGGAGGGCAAAATAGAGCCTAGTTTAAGAGACTAGTGAGTTCAGAGACTAGAGTTTCACTTGGGACTTTTACATCAGTATCATTCCATTAGATGTTATGCTTTTGCCCTTTCATTTTTTGTCTGAGTCCCATGTAGTACTGAAGCTGTTCATATACTTGGTTCTGAGCAAGACATTTAAATATGTTCAGTTTTTCAAGAAGCAGCATAAAAAATATCTTTACTTGATGCTTTATGATTAAAGGTGGGGTTTTAAGCTGCTCCACAGATGGTTTTGGGGCTTTTATGGAAATGGACATAATTATGTTTTTCTGTGGGTTTTGTGGTTTTTTTTTTTTCCTCTGATGTTTTTCTGTCAGTAAAACTCAGTCACTGTGTCTTTTAATTTCCTTTAGGCCAAAGAGATAGCGGCAATCCAGCGCTCAGAGGCACCAATGAACAAGATGCCCCGGCAACGTGGGCGCTGGTCGCAGCCAACCAGCAACATAGAGATGACTGTGAAATCCATGCTTGACTTGCGGCAGTTGGAGTCCTTCTCTGTTTCCCGTTCTCCAAGTCGAGACTCGTTGTCTCAAAACAGCAATGGGGATGACAGAGAAGAGCATGCTGACCTTCCTGTGCACATCAATAAAGTAAGGGCAGTACTACTATGAGGAGGTGAATCTACTCTGAGTGCATCTGTCCTGCATGTATTTGTTATTACCTACATTTATGACTAACTGATGCCATTCTTTTATTGTTAGAGGTGTTCTAAATAACTTCTGAGAAACTTGTTTAGATAACGCTTCTGTAGTTAGTACTCTTGCAATGTGTGATTCTGCCATCTTCTAGCAGAGACTGTGGCACCAAGTTCCTTTTCACTGACAGAAGACCTCATGTTTTCTTTTATCTCTGATTATTTATATCAAAAACAAGCTGAGAAGTTGAACTCAGACTTAGGGAAGTGCTCACACCGCTGGGGAGTGGTTTCTTGGCTCCAGTAGCCACTGATATGTAGTACTTATATAATTCCCTTAGTTGTGGGCTATGCTATATTAGTAAATTCTCTTTAATCTTTGTATTAATAGGTCACAGCAACTAATGTGTGCTCATACCTCAGAAATCTAATGCCTGTTTTCCTGTAGCAATGTGTCTCAGTGCCTAACTACATTAGAGTTTTTCCTTCCTTTATAACTCTGTGGCTGAGAAGAGGATTTGGCTTGTTGTGGCAGTAAATCAGTTTTTCAGTTGTGTGAATTATGTCTGATCAGTTTTTAGAAGGTAATGGAAGAACCTGCTGCCACACAGTTTACACTTCTGATGTGTGGTCAAAGAGTACTTTACCAGAGGTTAGAGGATCACAAACAGGAAGCAAAACAGAAAAGTGCAGCAGTAGTCTGACAAGTTTAGTAAATAAGGAACAGAAAACATGCAGCAGTACTATGTTTCCTGATCTCAGATTACTGATCTTATTTGGTGCTATAATGCGTACTTTCTGCACAGCACTTGCTGACTTAAGGAAAAACTCTCGTAATATCTAGTTTTCTCTCTTTTTAGTTAAACCAGGTTGGCAGCTCAATACCTCCCCAAGAAAATGGGTCCTGCACGCGACCCCAAATGATTCGGCTTGTGTCTTGTGAAGAGGGGATTTTCTCTCAGGAACTGGAACCTTCGGAGAGTGAAGAATGTGTAATCTACCCTGAGCAAGATGAAATCCATCCCACAGACTCTAGCAGGTTAAAAATAAGCTCTCTGCTTTGCATGGCTTAGATGTTTCTGTTCTGGTTTTCTTGCAGCTTGTGTGGTAATTTGAATGAGTTGATTGATGTCAGTCTTGTTTAGATGAGAGTTTTATGTCAGATGGATGTTAAAGGAATAGGAACCTAAGAAGACACCATTAAAATAATTTTCCTCTGAGGAAGTTGCATGTTAGCAGCCTCCTCCAAGANAAAGAGTGGGTTGATAGCTTTAGACAGACTTTTATGCATGGGTACATGCCAAGATTTTGCAGTTGAAGCTGCTAGGTTTCACCTAGTTTCTCTCCTTTTCATTTTCAATTTTACTATGATAAAATTTGGACAGAGTAGACTCATGTGCTGCTTCATTGTGTAAAAAAGGGAGGCCCTCTGTTGATGCTGAATACAGACTGGACCCATCTCAGTATACACATAGTTTGGAAACTGCCAGGGGTAGTTGTCATTCAGTTCCATTGAGTGACTTCTGCATCCTACCTTGCATTGAAGTACATTTAAAATTAAAGTATTTCATAAAGTGGAAAACTGAAGTCCTTAGGCATCAGGCAGAAGACTGGTGCTAGTGACACTTGACAAAATAAGATTCATGAAATTACAACAGAAATCAGGAACCTTGTCCTACAAGATTGTATTTCTGTACGATGTTCTTCACTAAATTAGTCTTTCTCTAACCCAGAATCTTCTATATTTTGCATCAGAAAAGTTGCCCAAAGAGGCAGGTCATGAACATGGGAAGAANTTTGTTGGTTTTGGTTTTTTTGTGTATGGAGGGGGTTTGTTTTCGGTTTTTTGAATAAATTTTTTTGAATAAACAACTTGGGAGCAGCCTAGGTTGAAATAAGAAAGAGAAAACTTGGAAGCTGGAAAACCACACAACTATGACACATACATGGCAATGAAATGTCTGCCCAGGAGAAAGGACTTATTTATGACAATTAGGAAAGAATTTAACAAATGTATTATGCGATGACCCTTTTATAGGAAAGAGAATGGCTTGCACGATATAGATGGAATGNAGTACATTTAAAATTAAAGTATTTCATAAAGTGGAAAACTGAAGTCCTTAGGCATCAGGCAGAAGACTGGTGCTAGTGACACTTGACAAAATAAGATTCATGAAATTACAACAGAAATCAGGAACCTTGTCCTACAAGATTGTATTTCTGTACGATGTTCTTCACTAAATTAGTCTTTCTCTAACCCAGAATCTTCTATATTTTGCATCAGAAAAGTTGCCCAAAGAGGCAGGTCATGAACATGGGAAGAATAGTGTATTAGAGCTTAAATCTGTGGCAAACTGGAGTTTCTCTTATGCAGGTATAGGCCTGGTTTTACTCCCTTTTTCATCTCTTAGAGCTCTACATTTGTTGCTCACCTGTGCTGGAAATCAAGCCAGGGCAGTGTGGTTCTGGTGCCTGGTAATCATGGGAACAGACAACACCCAGAAAGTCAGACAGTCCCCTTGGGACTTCACTGTCCAAGCTTAATGAAATGCAAAAAATATACTGTATTATTATGAGAGAAATCAACTTCTTTTTCTTTTTAAAGCCTTACATTTTTAATCAAAGGTGTTACTAACACAGGTAAGACCTTATTAAAGTTAAAATGTGCTTCTTTACATGTAAAACAAATATCTCTTGTACTGCTGTATCTTCCTGTCTCTCTTGTAGTGAGTTCCAGGTAAAAGCATTGCCCCATGGGAAGCTCTGTAGAGGTTATCACAGTAATGGGTGCCCAGACAAGCACAGTCCGGACAGTGCTTGCTCTGTAGATTACAGCAGCAGTCGTCTGTCCAGCCCAGACCATCCGAATGAAGGTAAGATGCAAAGACATTATAATTGTATTTTTTTGTGAGCTCTTGATGAGCTGAACTGAGGTCACACTCGTTAGTACTGCTATAAAGATTCGGGCGCATTTGAACAGACATTTCACTTAAGCCACTGTAGAAGCAGGAGGTGGTGTGCTTTCTTTGTGCATCTTCGGCTTTCTTTTACCTTGCTAGATGAGGAGGCAGGTTTAATGTTGATTATCCTATAGGCTCTGTTGTTAGTGGGATACAGTAGATTATAGAATTATCACACATCATACTGATTGACTTTAACATTCTAGGTTCAATTTAGCATCTTTTGTTGAAATTTTTCTTTTTTTTTAAACTTGGCTAATGTTACTCTGATTAAGTTGTTACAGCATTGAGGGTTTTTTGCCTTTTCTCAGATTCTGAAAGCACTGAGCCTCTGAGTGTAGACGGTGTCTCAGACCTGGAGGGAGAAGAAGGAGAGGAGGATGTTGGTACTAGCATGCCAGAGGGAGACATGCCGCAGATACCTGATCAGGAAAAGTTCCTCAAGGAGCATTTTGAGACCCTGAGCAACACTGATGGAAAAGGTACATCTCTCTGCTCAGTTGGGAGTCTTTATAACATCAATCCTGATTTTTCCCTTGTATAAACCAAACCAGGTTGCAAGTTCTGTTAAGCTTTCATAGTGTGTACAGGAGTGGGGGAAAATGGGGAACAGTGTAGAGAGGCTTAAAGGAATGTGACATCTCTTAACTCCATCTGTCTGTGTGTAAGTTTGTGTGGATGAGAATGGGGTCTGTGTCAGTTTAGGTTAAGTGTTGTCCCTGGAATCCTGAAGAGCTGTTCTCTTGTTCCTGGACTAGTTTTTCCTGTTGCATACACAGGAAATTAACTGTGTATTCACCTCCTCATACGTGACACGCAGTGGCCTCTAGTGGTTTATCAAGGCATAGCAAATGTCACAAAAGAAAAGGCTGAAATGCTGGGTGGAGGGAGAGGATAAGAGGAGACATCAGAGTGGCAAAGGAACTGGTTTGTCTTTATCGACTTACTCCAGAACAAAGCATATCTTTTTAGAATTGATAATTGTTGCATGCAGCAATATCTATGTGAGTTTTTCGTTTTCTTTTTTTTTCCCCCCTTTTTTTCCACCTCTTTGATTGTTTTGTTTTCTGCTTGATGCCAGCGCCTCACAGTCCTACAGGCAAGATAGGACACAAAGGGAAACAAAAAAGGAGGAGGCATACCCTTAGGGAGAGTAGCAGCTTAAGGCAGAGTAATCTAAGTAGAACAGAAAAGGCAAAGGAAATGTAATTATTTCACTCGCTGTGGTTTTAGCTCAAAAAAATCCCCTTGGATATGAGGGAACACTTGATAGGCTCTGTGATAAGAAAATGCATGTGTCAGAATGTTTGTTCTGTAACTAAACTGCTCATTTCTCTCTCTTCTTTAACCAAAATTTTTAGGTGGCTCATGTAGGAATCTGGAAAGAACTGAAAACCTCAGCATTTCCTCTCGCTTTCTTTCCCAGTCACCGGCTCTCAGGTATGGCTCAGCTTATTTTGAGTGTTTGTGTCTCTATTTTTACTAGTATGAGCAGGTCTTATGCTAGGTCCTGCATGAAAATAGTTGAGCAAACTTCTGGCCTTGGTGTGCCTCGGCATAGCAAAGTGTTAGCATAGCACCTGACAGGCTGGTTGCAGACACTTGTGATTTGGACAGACTGTCCTGGGTCACTTAAACTGTTCTGTTTCGTCCTATAGCAACACTGTTGTTTTGTTCTTTTTCCTCTTTCAATACTATGCTTAATTGTTTCATGATTAATGCCTTGATTGATTAAGTTGGCTGAATTGCTAATAATCTAATTTACTCTTCACTGTTTATGCTCTGTTTATTCTTTTGCATTTCATTCAGCTTGGACAATAGAAGTAGGCTTGTCAAGTTTTCCTTTGTTTTACAGTCCTTTCTTACTCAGCTTTGTTTCTCAATCCCATGCCTTCACAGGGTGTTCTGGTGTCTCGTACAAAGCCCGATAGGGGTATTGTTCTTGTAAAAAACCCTCTGCCCTAAAGCACCCCAAAAGACCTCTCCAAGCTGTTTCCCTTGTTGTTTAAAAAAAAAATCCCAACAAAATCCCAACAAAACAAACAAAGAAAAAATCAAACAAAAAAATGAGGTAAATACTTTCATTGGTTTGCATTCATAAATGTTTAAAACAAACAGATACTCCAGTATTTCTCTCAAATGAGACCCTGAAATCTCTGCTCAAAGAAATTTCCTTGTGTAGGAATGAGCAGATTTGAATACATCTTCTATGGTTCACCAGCTGTTTCTGGATTCACCATGTTAGGGAAAGTTGTTATTGCTGTCTTCAACTGCTGTTGCTACTGTCAGGAGTGCCTCATAGTCTGTCTCATGTTGGGACCATATGTTTGGGAAGAAAGCCAGTGGTTAGCTATTGTGTAAACTTCTAGAGAATTGCAGTGATGAGTTCAGTGATGAAGGAAGTCACTGGTGTCCTAGAGATGTAACAAGGGAGGTAATTTTAGGCTACGAAAACCTCTGGACTTTTAGTCTGTTCAGCTGTTCAAACACAGAAAGTTGCCTCCTTTCTGAAATAAGCCCACTGTGCTTGTCTGGAGAGGAAGAGGAATTTAGGCTTTCCTCTTGAAGATACTGACCAGCTTTGCTAGTCATGCTTTCATAATGTTAGGAAAGCATAACTGCTTCCTCTTAGGAGACCTTAGAATTGAAAAGATCTCTTAGTAAAATGATCTGAGAGAAAAGATCTGACCTGACTTTTCCCAGTCTTCCCTATGCCTGGAATTTTTCCTTCTTGTTTGCCTTCACGTTTTACAGTGTCCTCCATCGAAACAGCAACTCAACGCCATTTGCAATTGCGCAGCCTAGAGTCAAATGCCTGAAGACCAGAGATTGCAGGGTTGAGCAGAATGAAGTGGTAATAGATTAGGGCATTTTTGACTTAAAAAAGTCCAGATAGGAAGAGCTCTTTATCCTGGAGAAACTAGGTTAATGCATGTACCTGTTTATCCAGGGCAACATACTTACTTGTTTTAACTGGGATTCCTTTATTGTGTTCTCTAGAAGATTGTCGCTCTCTTCGTCAAATCTGACGCTGGATTCAAAGCCCATCAAGCTGCCAATAAAGACCAATCAGTTTACACCAGATCTGTTGAAAAGTGACAGCAGCCATCCTGGTGATGCACTGGAGAACAGCCAGCTCCTGGAGCATGTAAATTCAAATCAAGCTATTTATGTCCAGAAAAGACACAGATCAGCTTTGGAGGCCAGCAGAGTTGGTATGGCTCCTGGGCGGGTTATAGCCTCCTTTCCAGAAGGCCCTGTGAATGCAGTGATGAGAAAGGCGCAGTCGGTTCATGACCTCATGCATGAGGGTAAGGACACAGGCTGAAATGAAGGTATAAACCCAAGAATGAAATGGGGACATCTGAGTAGAGATTTAAATTAAGCTTATATTTTTTTACATTTTGAGCTACAGGCTTTACATGTCTTTTAACTCCTAGCCTGTCAAGAGAAAATATTTTTAATTTGTAATGCACATACTGGTATTCTAATTAGCAGTCTCTGATATTTGTCTGGCAGCTGTGGGAGGAACATTGGCAGGGTGAAAAGAAGCACTTGCAAAAAAAATTTTTCTTGCTGTGGGTAGCTGCTCCAAACCAAGACTGAAACTCCTGAGGCTGGGGAGAAGAGAAAGGAAAGGAGGAAACAGTAACAGAGAGTTTACTGCATCCATGCCTTCTGTTTGAAATAACTGTATTTTTGAAACAACTCGCGAACCATTACTATACATGCAGTTTGTCTAAAATAATAAAAACTCACCTAATCACCACAACAGCAGTTTTTGCCTGCTTCCTCTGGCCTCTCTGTTAACAGTCACAATAGCCTAAGGTCTCTGGCCATACACTTTTAAGAAGAAATCTCTCTCATCAGGAGTGCAGCAGTGTGTGAGCTGGATGAGGGATGGGGAAAAAAGAAAGCTGTTGAGGCTTGGTGATATTAGCCTGAAGTAGTGGTTTTGTACACAACTCCCAGGGGCTGAACTGAGGCACATAGGCAGGAGAAGTTCTGTTACTTTCCGATTTAGGAATCCACTGCAGGCTCTTGTCTATTTTTGGTATGTTTGTCTGTTTAATTTTCACAGATAAGGGTCCTGGAGTGATATCCTCTGCCAAGCAGCGTCCTCAGACTCTTTTGGTGGTTGAGAAGGATCCCAGACCTAACAACTGCAGGGTGCTATCAGCCAGTATGTTGAAGATGGATGGATCTGGTGCTCTGCTGGCCAAAGATGTCAGGGCTGCAAAACCAAAGTCCTACATGAACCCCACAACCAGCTTCCGGGCTAAGATGTCAAGAAGCATATCTGTAGGGGAAAATCTGTACCTTGGTTACTCCACTGAAATGTTGACTGATGGGAGGACTAGCCCACCAGTGACAGAGAAGACACAATTTAGTTCCATAGGAGATGCTGAGAAGATTAAGCTACCAGTGAAAGAAAATGTTCCAGTAAAACCCACACTTCAGCCAGTTGTAAATGGCTCATCTCCCAAGTCCTTCCACAGCAAGTTGGCATCATCAAACCGAGCACATCTGATTCTTGACATTCCTAAGCCATTGCCTGATAGACCCACATTGGCCTCTTTCTCACCCACTACCAAAACAAAAGCCCTGCTTGAGCCACAGTCTCCACAGTCACCTGCTGGGGCCTCTAAAAAGAAACCCTCTTTTCCTGAGGTTCGAGCTTCCAAGAGGGAGAACCAAACTGCTGGATCTCTAATTCCTGGTAGAGAGATCCCAACAGGGTTTGCTAAGGAGAGCCTGGTGGATTGTTCAGCCTCAAGGACAGATTGCCAGGATGAGCCAGGGGTCAGTAATCTAAAACTGAGGGAGTTGTCAGAGAGCCGACACCTACGGTCTCCTGAGGGCACACTGCCCAGGTGCAGGGAGAGGATCACCGGCATCGCCTGTGTGCTAGACAACCAACCTGGACTTTGCCCACTAGACTCCATCAGGCCGAGGTCTCCTACATCTGTAACTGCCTTGGCACAGGTCTCAGGTGTGCACGGATACCCATCTCTTATCTTCCCCCTTCTGTCTCCTGTCTTTGTGAACCGCCTCACGATCCCATCACATTTCTTTACGTCCAGCTTCTGGCCTGTCTCGTCCTGTCTGCACCTGTCTCGTTCCATAAGCCATCCCCTCAATGGTGAGACAATTCTTCAACCTAACATCTTTTTCTCAGCCTTTAGTTTCCATTTCCTCTTGGTCTTATGTCTGATGGTCCTTCTGAATATAGCTGAATGTTTTGTAGATCTCAGCACTGTTGTGTTTTTAGTGATTTAGCTGTAGGGGCTTAAACTTCTTTCTGGTCAGTGCTAAAAGCTGACATGCTGGGAATCCCCTTGAGTCTTTAGGTCACACCCCCCACACCCCTCTCAGAGCACATTTGACCAGCAGATGAAGGTACAAGTCAACATGTGCTAGCTGAACCAAGCAAGCACAGATAACACTGACAATGAAGTTATGCCAGGCAGTTCAAGCTTCACTGTGTTAATATTCAGGTACACAGGGCCCAGAAGGTTTTGCATAGAACTTTCTTTGTGAGATAAAGCTTGGCCAGGGTGAGCTCCTTGCTGTAGCCCCCTGTGAGAGCAAGAATGTCTCTGTGCTGCTGTTGCTGTGCTTTGAGGATGTGTCTGCAAATTGGATAAAGAGCGCATGTGCAGGCCTAGCCTTTGGGTTTTAACATCAAGAACATGGATTAATTTTTGAACTAGCTCTAGTTTAGAGAAGAAGATACGAGGTAGGAAACTCACCTGCTGAAAACAGCTCTTGGGTCTGTTACAGACCCTGGTTTAAGGTACTTCAATCATATGAAAACTAGTAAGTAACTTCAAACTGAAGCAAAAGTCCTACCCTCCAAGGCAGGAAAACCTTCAGTGGCGGAGAAAACACAGTTTAGTCCCACATCATCTGCTGCATTGCTAAAACCTCCAGAGGTTTTTGTTTTCATGAACTGGAAGGAAATCACCTTTCTGAGTTTTGTAGTAGAAAGCTGGATTTTGACCACTGCATTGGTACCTTATACCTTCAGGGGCTATAGAGCGCACAGTTTTTAATCCCTTTGGCTATTACTGTTCTTACTTGTCTCTCAGAAGGGATGGCTCTGTAGCCCTCCAATCAATTACTTTCTGTGGCACCAGGCTATTGCACCATTCATCACAATAGTTAAGCACTGAAGAATTGCAGAAGGATAATCTGGTTTTGATGCACTATTATTTTTCTTTTTACACTTTTAGAGGAATCAAACATTCTAAGATTGAAGCACTGTTATGTAAAGCAGTTTTTTGTCTGCAGAACCTGCTGTTCTCATACTGCAGCTGCTCTAAAGGACAGCAAGTTTGTCTGAAACTTTCAGACCATTCCCCCACAGGGGTGAGCTTTCCTTAGGCAGCAGATGCAGCCTGAAGCTGTGGAATCACATTCTGCAGAAGAGTTATTGTCTGTACTCTTCAGGTTCAGTTTTCTCTTCTGATTTTGGAAATCGGGCAACATATAAAATGGTTTTTGGTCAGTTTGCAGAATTAGCATAGATGGTGCAGAGAGAGAGCAAGTTTTTTTTCAGTATTGATTTTTTTTTTCAAACAGCTCCCAAGACAGAATATTTAACAGCATTCTTTAGTGAGTTAGGATGATTTAGCACTGTGGATCTCCAATATTTTTTTTTTTCTCAATAGACAGCTGTCAGACTTAAGCTTCCTGCAAGCCATGTTTCCCGAAATTTTAGTGGTAGATGCAGGAAAAGCTGTTTAAGGCCAAGTTGGCTGTTGCTGTGAACAACTTACTGTGGCTTATGTGAATCACAGTGTAACAGTTTAGATTAAAACTGTAGGATTGACAGAGACTGTTCTGCTTCTGACTTTTTCTGTTACTTTGGGTTTCCACTTAATTTTTCTGTCCTTCCACTTTTCTGCTTGTAATAACAGCTGCAGATAAAGAGACCTAATTGTTCTTGTTAAAGCATTTTGACATCTACAGTTACAATGCTGTAGATGTGCTTAATACTGTTGCTGTGTTTAATATTCTATACTAGTTTCTGAAGAGCTCTGCTCTGCACACCCAAGGCAGAAAATGCCTGTTACTTAAGTATTTATGTTGGGTTTTACAACCTTTCTCCAGACTGTCAGCTCCCAGAGCTGGAGACCAGAATAAAAAGAATAATCAGAGGAGAAATCCAGAAACAATCCTGAGAAGAAACAGCTGGGTTTCAAGCACAGAGGGAAGGAAGGGAGGGCAGAAGGCAAGATTCTTGGACTGTACTGAAGCCCACTGTGCTCAAACTCCATGGGTGATCTGGGATCAAAACATGCAGATGGAAGGATTTGTTCATTTGATCTTCTAGATGTGTTTATGTATAAATAGATTTTTTTTAGCTGTATTTGTCTATAAATCATCTAGATGTATTCATAAAATAAGCTGAGATTCCCTCCAGCATATTCAAAGATGATATTCTTAGAAGTGGAGAAATTATAAAGTTAATGTGACCAAGTTTTGGTTTTAGGTAACTAAAGAAATTCGAATGGCCTTTGTCCAGGCCTTTGCAAATTGAAGATAACCGCAGATTGTGTGTGTATCTATGTCTTTGTTCATGGTTTATGTCTAACTCGTGCAAGTGTTTATTATATTAAAAGATTGCAGGCCTTCAGTTGCTTGCTTTTATTTTTCAGTTTGGAATTATGGTGTAACACCAGTGTATGTCCTGAGTTGCTCAGAAATGGGATTGTGTTGTGATTGAGCTTGTTTGTCAGCACTCCTCTGTACCTCAGTCCTCACTAGAGAACACTGTAGTGATTCAGGATAATCCATCATCTTCATTGCTTAGTTGTACACTGTGCAGAAGGATACTTGAGGAGAAGATTGTAGATTTCTGAGTACGTGGAAGCTAAATTAGAGAATCCTCAGATCAGTCCCTCTTGCCACTGGAAGCTTTAATACAAACTGGACTTTAATTATAATTGAAAGTGGGTAATCTGTGACTGTTCTTGACTGTAACAAAAATGTGCAACCTGAGAAAAAACATTGCTGACTTTGGAGAGTCTAAAGATTGGAAAAATAGAGACGTTTGAAACAAGCAGTTTCATTTCTAGGTAGCATGAAGGAAAGCTCAAGAACTTGCCTATTTAATGATTTGCTCAAACCAACCCTAAAAATTGAACAAGAAGTGTGTGTATGTGGTCTTTCAAATATGTATTAAAATACCTGTTTTCTTACCCAGCTGTGAGATCGTGGATATTGGAGTCTCTGTGCCTTAACTTGTGTTTTTATTTTTTCCTCCCATTCAGAATCGGGCATCAGCATAGAGCAATGTGAGCATGTGGTATCCGAGCTCCAGGACAGCATGCGCAAGGCCATTCACCTTTACCGCCTGGTGAGTGACCTCAGACATGGGCTCTGCTACGGCAGATTGGCTTTACAGCCCACAAATATCGAATGTATGTGCTTGCTGGCTTAAGGTGTTCTCTTGACTGGATGTTCAGTGACACACTGCCTGGTTGCCCGCTTGACTGCACCTTAAGCTTGAACCAAGGGAGGCAGGAACTCCCAATTTCTAGCTTTTGGATTTTCCAGTAGTTTGCTATGGTACTTTGAGCAAATCAATTAACTTTTTAGTCTGTTTAGCCTATCTGTAAGCCAAAGATAACTGTATGCTTTTTTTTCAAAAGGGTATTAGAGAATTATTTAATATTTATACAGTGCTTTAGGGATATGAAATATTATAGGAACTCCAAGTTTTATTATCCCCATCTGCTCTTTGTTTTTGATGCATGGAAAAAGGATTAACAAATGTGAGATACCATGAGAATCCAGCTGTGAGAGGGAATATACAGCCATTTGCCTGTCCCTCTTACTGCCAGACCAGAGTTATATGCAGAGCCATATAACAAATAGCTTTGCTTAGCACTGATCTGCCAAGTCTCCTGTAATGAGCATGAAACTTCCACAGTGAGCATCTACCATGTGGTCCTCTGCAGCTCTGGCCATAGCATTTGCACTGACCTTGCTCTGTTTCTGTGACCAGCTGTGTCTGGCAGACAAGAGGGAAAGGAGACTGTGGTCCTGTGCTGGGAAACACAGCACCTCCTTAAGCTCAGTATAAGGGGAACACTACCCATCTCTGTCCTACTGGAGTAATTTTCTGGATTTTGTGTGAGTAGCAGTATTGGATGCATGCCCTGCCTATGACTAAATAGGCAGTCTCAAATGCTGCAGAGAAGGACACTTGATTGTTCTGCAAATCTTAATGGTTTCACCACCCTAAAGGGCTGAAACGGCTTACACAATGTTCTACCTAAACCCAAATGCATTTTTTCGTCCCTTCACCCCCTTCTTTGTTTTCAGGTATTAAATGACACAGAATCTTCTACCGACAAAGATAAAATAGCAGGCCTCCTGACAGAAACATTCTCCTCAATGAAGAAAGAATTGGACTCTCTGAAGGATGAAGAGCAGCTTCCAAAGGTTGAGGAGGTACTGGCAAAGCCACAAGATAACACTACCCCACTGAATGAGGGATGTGGTGCCAATCTACCGAGTCCCAAGAGTTTAACAGGAGATGAGCAGACACTAGCTTTGCTGGAACAGTACTCGGAGTTATTGCTACAAGCTGTGGAACGACGCATGGACAAAAAACTCTAGGAGGGGTGACTTTCAGGTGTTTGTGAATACACAGAAATAATCCCAAGAAGAGGACCACAGGGAGAGCTTCAGACTGATGCCATCATCACACTGGTCTAGGTCTTATGGGGACACCTTTATAAATTGATTTCCTCAGGCTCCTATGACAGACTTGCTCCAATTCTTAGCAATGTGCTGGCCACAGTTTTAATATTTTTCTTCAACTTCCTGTCTCTAAACAAAGTCTTGAAAGAGGAGTTTGGAGAAATTGCCTTGAAGTTTCTTCATAGCCAGTCAGGATGTTTGGCACCTAAAAAAACCAAGAAAATCAGTTTATCCAAGAAATTCTGAACTGCTGAATTAAAGCAAAGGAGCCCAAGTGAAGCTAATTCTTTTCTTTCTAAGGCTTCAGGAGAATCAAGAAGCAGACTTTTACTGGGTTTATTTATTAATTTATTTCTCTGACTGTTGCTCTGTGCCACGTTTGTGGCAGTTATCTTTGTCCTTTAAAAAAACTGTCAATCCCTTTGCCATATCCCAGCGAGGAACAATCTCTGTATTATAAACCCCCAACAGGGAGACAGGCTGGAGTGTCTGTGCAATTAATGAACTGTTCTCTGCTTAAATCTTGTCTTGCTGTTCTTTCTTTTTCTGCCTTAGTTTTGTTACCTGCAGTAATCCTACTGTTGATATGATGACCCTGTCTGCTTTTCATTTGTTTTAAGACAGTCCCCACACTGTATTTTATCTGCATTCACTTCCAGGGGAAGGCTCTGCATCCCTTGGATCATGCTTTGGAGATTACTTTATGGATTCATTAGTGGTATTTTTAATCTGGAGTTTGATGTTATATTGATACTTCAGTCTGGGTTTTCTGCAGACCATTTAAAAATGGGATTTAGATACAATACAAAAGTTAGTTTCAGCCACCTTTCATGATTAGGAATTAGATATTGACTTTGATGTTGTCATGACTAGGTTGAGAAGTGACAGGGTGACTGGTTTCCATCTCTTACAGTGTAATTCTGGATTTAAGAGATTTTCAGAGCCATGACTCATCCATGTAATTTGTTTCACTGTGATAGGAAAATGTTTTCTTCTTGCCTTTACAGGAAAACAATATTTACATCCCAAGAAAGCTGGGATTCTCTTACCTTTGTAAAGCTATTACAACTCCCCACAGAAAATGATTTCCCAAGAACTTCAAAGAAGATATTTTGTGGTGTGATGACTATCATTTCCCCTGCCTCCAGCCTCTTTGCTTTTCATTAATTTCTGGTCTGAGAAACAGAAACTCTTCTCTTCTTGCATTTATGTGTGCAATACTGTTCTTGCCCCTTCTTGGAGCTTCTCTAAGCCCATGCTAACTTGTGTTTGTTGTGGCTTAAAACTGTCCGGTGATGTTTTCAGGTCAATAATAAGCTAAGAAAAAAAATTTGAAACCAATGAAATTCTTCAGCACCTTCCCCCTTACTCCCATTCCTTTCAACAATAAGGGCAGTACCCAAAATTTTTTATTTCTTCCATCTCCCATCTGTCTTGCATTCATTTTAAGGCAGAGCAGTGTAATCCATCTTATAAAACTAATGCAAGGAACAAGCCTTCGGTGGGAGAGAGATTGCTATCATCAGTGGAAGTCAGCCAAGGGCAGCCAGATTGCATCACTTGGTTACACAGGCTGGAAGCGGTTTTCTTTCATTTTACTGTCCTGACTGTTGTCTTTCTGAAACCCCGTGGCACTTGGAAATGCAGTCTGTTGACTTCTCTGTCTTTCTGTGACTGCAGATCTTCAGTGCAGCCTTTTTTCTACTGGACTGGCCAGCCTGTTGTACGATGAGGTATTTCTTCCAAATAACGCTAGGGCTGCATAATCTGCAGTTCTGTCTCTCCCCCTAACAGGTTTGCTGCCTGATCACCACTGCCAAGTGCTTCAGGACACATGGGATTATGGGGAACACTGAGAGCTTTCCAGCTATTTCTGCCTGTAATTTAAATCTGCCTAATCACATTTCAGGTGTCCTTGCTAACCTTTCCTTCCATGGGCTTGTACTGAAACTTTAAAAGTGTTATTTTCTAGTTCTGTCTCTGGGCTGCACTGTGCTGAATCAGCTAGTATGCTTGGTCCCATGGGCAGCTTCTCTTGCACAGACAAGTTTTGCTAAGGAAGGCAAGTTGAAAACCAGAGAGGAAATGTCTGGTGGTTTCTTTAAGTGAAAAGCTCTGCTAGAGAGGCTGTGAGTGGAATGTATGATGACAGTCATGTTGGGTCAGTGATGGGAGTTAGTGTAGGTCAAGCTTGCTTTTGAGGTGACCAGTTCCCCCACTTTCAGACTGTGAACATATGTCCTAGTATACAGGAAATTTCTTACTGTACTTGGGCTACAAGACACTCAGGAAAAATAGCAGCCCCTTCAACCCAGGTATCTTTTGGTACTGTTGGTAATGGTTTGAGGGTTCTTTATATGACTTCCTTGTGCAATTTTATTCCATTTTATTATTTACGCTTTGAGGTAGTGACAAAAAGATCAGAGATGATACAGCAGGGCCAGTGGGGAGAATGAAATTACCGTTAAGGTAAAGAGAGATATGGAACAAAGCTCCTTGGAAATGAGTCGTGAAGAAAATCTGGTTTTTAAGCTGATCACAGTGGGTTTTTTTCCTGGAATGGATTTTGCTCAGGGTTGCAGCTGTGTACAGGAAACCAGAGGTAAAATCTGATCAGAATGATGGTAAGGGAAGTGTTGAGCAAGTAGATTAGCTGGAGAATGGTTGTGTAGATTAAAATAAATTTAGCTTAGTATATGTAGGAGACTCAGGAAAACAGAGTAGAAGTAGAGATGATTTTGGCCTGAAGAACACCATTTGGCCATTACCTGTGAAAAATACAGTACTGAAAGGCTTCAGGAAAGTAGATTTAGACTTGGAGATGGTGATCTGTAATGGAAGAATGAATTGGAAGTGGTTTGTTTTTAAATATGTCCTATTTGGCCTCTTGTTTCTTCACATGCTGTTCTCTAAGCAACAGCTTTTTTTCTTAAATGGCAAAGTCATGAGCTGTTTGTTCAAGGCTTTGATGTTTTGAATTGAGTAGTAGAAGCCCAGTAAAGGAGATGCTGGTGCCACAAGTTTGTTGCTGAGAGGGACAAGGAGGTAGTGTAGCTCTTTATAATTTGAGATAGATCTAGCTCATTCTTCCCTGTTAACTTCCTATTGCTGGCAGTAGGAAATATTCCTAAACATTCTAGTTTACAGAACAAAGACGGTGTAAATGTGTTGCATTTTTGTTGCACCTTGTGAGTATGTTTCACCACAGGCTGTCTATTGGATCAAGTAGAGAAATACTGAATGATAACTGCATGGGAAGTGAAGAGACTTATTGGAAGAGGTAATAAATTGGAGTCTATCGCTCTTACTGGTTTGTGTGGGTGTTAGCATAGACACAAGATACCTGTATTAAGTTATTTGTTTAACATAAAGCCTGAAAAAATAATTTGGACCTACCTACCTTCCTCTTTGTTTACATTTTCCCCACTCCAACCCAACATTCCTGGTCAAAATGAGAAGTTGTGGAGGGGGTGTTCCATCTTATAAATTATACTGCTTTAGCCATGGGGCCCCTCAGTTCATTGTTGAGCTCTCCTGAACTAGGACAGTAGGAAGGGCTGTAACCTGAGAGGACAGCAAGCTCTGTTTTCTGCTGCAAGCAGGTAACACCTTTCTCCTTCTCATCCCTCAGTAGCACTCGAGTTGTGTGTATGGGAGTCTGCTTTTCTTCCACCTCCTCCTCTCTCAGGTCGTCCTCTCCTTTCCATGCGACCTCCCAGATGATAACTGGGCCAAGGCCTTACAGCAGCCCCCTCCCCAGTCTCCCTTTTTGCAGATTTCATCATGACTCAGAGGAATTGGGACGTTTCTTTCATGGTGTAGAAACATACCGACATAATTTTTTAAAAAGAAGGAATATGTATATAATTATATATAAGAAAAAAAAAGTACAGGTATTTAAACGCCCTTGGTAAATTCATGCATGTATACCGTGTCTCCCCCCCACCCCACCTCTTTGGATGTGCAGGATCCAGGATACTAAATGACAAAAAAACCTCATTAAAATGGTAGACAGGTCTTCTAACCGCCCCGGAGAGCGCAGGTGCTTCCTTCTCCGGCTGAGTCCAGCGTGTCCCCTGTTCGGGGCGGTGTGTGAGCAGCAAGGCGCTGGGGGTGCAGCTGTGGGTCGGGAACCAGCCGTGTCCCCCCCGGGTGTGCGACCTGCGCCCTCGCACCAGGCGGGGCGGCCACCTCCTCACCTGCCTAATCCCACACGGCCCTTCTCCTCCGCTTTGAAAAACAGAACAACAAAAAATCCCTTATGCTTTATTTATAAATGTGTGTTTTTATACTTTCGGCTTTAGGAAAAATAATTCTTTTTTATTATTATTATTATGTTTGGGAAAAAAATTAAAATTCGTTTGTTTGGTTCCTTTTTTTTTTTTTGGCACTGTGAGGCTCCGTCGGGAGCAGTTTTTAAGTCTGTATTAATTTGTACTCCGTGTCTTAAAACTGTTTCAATAAAAACGTGACCATTTGTTACCGAGCTGCG
>VYZS01075217.1:32753-47611 GCA_013400695.1 Neodrepanis coruscans | reverse complement strand
CTTTGACATGTTTTCAAGAGTTTTCCTGTAAGATTTAAGATATTGTCAAATTACCATTAACTTCTAGTATTAAGAAAAACTTCTTATTCTAAACTCTAGAGAAAGTTTAAAAGTTTTAAATAACATTTACAAATTCTACTTACAAAATAGGATGACAGAATCATAGTGAAGATCACAATAAATCCTGCCAATACCATATCTGGTGGAATTTCTGAACCACTTCGTCCCATGACAGGCGTAAACATNTGGAAACTTTGACATGTTTTCAAGAGTTTTCCTGTAAGATTTAAGATATTGTCAAATTACCATTAACTTCTAGTATTAAGAAAAACTTCTTATTCTAAACTCTAGAGAAAGTTTAAAAGTTTTAAATAACATTTACAAATTCTACTTACAAAATAGGATGACAGAATCATAGTGAAGATCACAATAAATCCTGCCAATACCATATCTGGTGGAATTTCTGAACCACTTCGTCCCATGACAGGCGTAAACATTTCAAATACAGTCCAGCTAAGATACAGTATATACAGATAGGGAACAAACATCCCCAACATGTACATCACAATAAACTTCATTGTGGCACCTATAAAGGATAGAAAAAAACCCAACAAGATAAAAAGAAGTAAAAGGACACAAAGGACACAAACACACATCTTTACTGATATAGATATATCCTCTTGCAAGGCCCAATATACGACACTGGTCCTCATCCCTGACACAGATATAGAAAGGAAATATTTTGTATAGTCAGTGTTAATATAACTTTCAAAACCACCATAAAACCGTTCTTGTATTAAAAAAAAATAACTAAATAGGTCTTCTGTCCCAAACATTCTTTAAATATTACAGTATTTTATAAAACCTTTATGGTCCATCAAAGTACCTGATCTGTTTTTAATAAACCCACATATTGTTCTTTTAACATGAGACACAAGACGGTTTTTGTGTATTTTCTCCCACTTTCAAACTGTCTTTAGTTCAAGAATATTTTTTCTTATTGCAAAAATGTGACATAGTTCATTTGACTATTTGGGATTTCTTTTGCTTAAATAAAAGAGTAGAGGCAGAGGTTTTGAAATACAAGCCTGCACCCCTCAAAACTCTTACCTTTTTGGCTGAATTCCTTGTAGGTCATCAGCTTAGTGAGTAAAGGAAATGCTACCCATAATGTACAAATGAATGCTGAGCAAAGGCCCATCTGAGTCATCACAGCCAATGCTATAGACCAAATCATCAATGAGGCATCAAAAAAAATATCTCCCAGATACTGCTCACTCATATTCTGTAGCAAAAAAAAACAAATACACTTAATTACTGAGCACATTACACAGACCTCACCTCATAAGAACACACAGAAGAATTCTTTTTTCTTGTATATAATTGTTTTCCTTGGGTAAGACAATTTTGACAAGCATCATTTTCACCATTCCCTTACCATTTAGACTTATTCATGGCAGTATACTTTTTTAATTGTTTTTTTAAAATCTGCTGATATAGCTTGAAAAACAAAGTACCCAGGTTGGGGCAGAGGGAGGGAAAGAACATACAAATAACAATAGGAAGAGTACACAAGGCTACTGTTTCAAGTACACTGGCAAAGAGGGTCTTTTTATAAAAAAACATAATAACATGGCATATTAAAAAGTTACATTAAGGAACAAAATTTACTCCTGTGTGAAAAAGTTTTTACACCTCCTGATAATCTAAATTAGTTTTTAACAGCACCTATTAACAGATTTCTTATACAAGCACTGTTATTAGTGGACAAATATTATACTGGTGTCTTTATAGGTCATGTCACAAGCTGTCACTTTACAAGTCTGCTTTTCAAAATACATTACTTGTGTTGAATAAAAGACATGCATAAGTGAGATAATACATTTAAAAAAAAAAAAGGGAAGTTTAACCATCAAAAATGTGGCTTGCTCTGGTTCTGGAGGGGTTTTTTTGTTTGGTTTAGCTTGGGTTTTTTTAAGTTACATGGGCAATGCTACAGTGTTTGCAGTGCAAGATTCCTAACTCCAAATCCTGCTAGTAGCAAGAAGGACTGCTTGCATGAACAATGGTTATCATAAAGCACCTAGTTCAGCTTCAGGGTGAAAGGGAAAAAAAAAAAAAAGGACGGGGGTGAAGAAACACATATGAGTTGCCAAACCTATTTCAAAACATAAACCTTATTAATTCACAGGTTCTTGAGCCACAGACAGGCATTTTCTCTGACAGCCAAGGAAGAGATAGGCTTCCGAAATTTTTGTGCAATTCTAAGTAAAATGCAAGTTACACAGGCAGCATAAACTGTGCAGTGCAGTGCAAGCTAGAGCATGCAAGACTTGTGATTTCCAAATGGCTGATCTGATGATCAGGTATCAGTTGGCATGAAGTAGATCCAGAGCCTGGAATGTCTAAACATTGAAAGTACAAGCCAGTTCATCCAAAAGACTAGAAAATGGTAACACTGCATGTATTTTATAAATGGCTCATGTTTCCGACAACAGGCCAACTCCACATATATGTATTTGGTAACATACATGTACCAGTTAACACGCCCCTTCCACAAAAAAATTACAAAAAGTCCCTGCTTCTAAAGAAAGATATGATGGATCCATCCAAAACTTTTCATATAATCAAATCTCACAAAGTTCTTAAAACTTTTTCAAACGTTTGGATTAAGCTGGATTTGACTGACAACTCAGGTTTCCTAAATTCCCTTGTCTAAAGCTCATACAAATGGCCGAGAAGATAAGTAACAAGCTGAACGACTAAATGTTACTGCACCTAAAACCTCAACCTAACAGGCTTGAGTGGTCAACTTCTGCCCTGGAAGAGCAGCATCTATCAGATACCTCAAGGCTCTATTTGTTTTTAATACAAAACCACTATACTATCATCTAAGCATATGGGATTGTTATCAGCTCTAGTTATTAAATTATTATGCTAGTTAAATTGCTTTGGTTAGTCCATAAAAAAGAATCCTAAGTAGAACAGGTAGACAGACAGTAATTATAATAAATGACAGCAACAAAAAGGTAACACACACCAAATTCTCACCTTGCCTTGCAATGGCCTAAACAAGCTTTACCTAATGCAGAAAAGAACAGAGACAATCAAGAGCTCTGTTCCATCTCCAGCTGTGGTCAGAACAAGTATAAATCAGAATAATCACAGAATGATTTAGGTCAGAAATTACCTTGAAGATCATTCGAGTCCAACCTAAATGTAGCACTGCCAAATCCAACAGTAAATCATGTCTTTTAAGTGCCACATCTGCACATCTTTTAAATACCTCCAGGGTATTTAAACCCCTTCTGTAGGCAGTCTGTGTCAGTGGTTGATAATCCTTTTCATGAAGAAATTTTTCCTAATATGCAATCTGAACCTCCCCTCATATGCTTTCAGTTCATTTCATCTTGTTCTATCACTGGTTGCTTGGGAGAAGAGGCCAACATTCATCTGGCTACAACCTCCTGTCAGAAAGTTGTAGAGAGTGATGAGGTCACCCCTGAGCTTCCTCTTCTCCAGGAACAATCCCAGCTCCCTCAGCAGCTCCTCATAAGACTTGTGCTCCAGTCCCTTCACCAGCCTCACTGCCCTTCTGTGGACACGCTCCAGCACCTCAGTATTCTTCCTAAACTGAGGGCCACAGAACTGGACAGAGCACTCAAGGTGTGGCCTCATGAGTGCTGAGCACAGGGGAAGAATGATTTCCCTGGTCCTCCTGGTAACAGGCCAGGATGCCGTTAGCCTTCTTGGCCACCTGGGCACACTGCTGGCTCATGTTCAGTTGGTGTCAATCGGTACCCCCAGGACCCTTTCTGCCTGGCTGCTCTCCAGCCACTTTGTCCCCAGCCTGTAGCACTGCAGGGGGCTGTGGCCAAAGTGCAGAACCTGTTAATGACTACTAAAATTTAGTCATTTAGTAGCTTCACTTAAGAAAGCTGCACTTAAGAAAGCTTCACTTAAGAAAGCTCTACACCGCACAGATTTCTGTATTAGAAGAGGGCATGACAGAGCTAGAAATTCTGACAGATACAGGAAAAAAACTCTTTCATGAATCATCTGGAAAAAAAATCACATTATTTGATTAGCAATTTATGAATATAAATGACATCACCAAAATCACATGCCTAGTAGAAGGACAGAATAAAACAGATGGAGCTGGAATTCCAAGGTTTGTGCCAAAATGTAAATGATAAATCAGATTAAACAGAGCATTAATATAATAGAGACATAAGGAGTTACCATACCACAATATATGATTAAATATAGAGAACCTGTCAGACCAGTACATTCAGAGGCAAGAATCTCTTAAGAATATTCAAATAGACCTGTAGATTCTGAAATTATCAAGAATATTTGAAAGATATCATATTCTCCAGCTGTTGCTCCACTCTCTTACTACTGAAATAACAACAAGAAAGGAAGGTGCATATACAGAAAGAAACAGTACCCTATACTGTGTTCTAGAAAGCTTCTGCCTTTTTCCTGAAACATTTCCTGAAGGTCAAGAGTGCCTTAAATCACAAACCTCTTACCTCTCTGACTTAGTAGAACAATCCCTATGTTTAGATGAAGCAATTTTTACAGCGATATTTTAAATACTCAAAACTCTTTGCATCTTTTTAATCAACTCAAAAATTAAGTCTTCCACAGATTAAACACTACACTGCCCTTGAACATTAACAACAATGTCAAGCCTACCTTGTAGAAGAACTTCTTGGCCAGCACATGCACAAGAATAAGCTTAGCTGCAGCTGCACTGCCATAGAGAGATACAGAAACATAGAAATGGGTGTACCACGAAAGAGCCCGTCCAATGAGCGAGACAAACACTGCCACTATAAGCACAGCCACCAGTGTGCAGACCCAACTTGTCAGTGTTAAGCCGAACGCAGTAAGTAATTTCTTCAGATTATGAATAGCTACAAAAAAGAAAAAAGTTTGATTCAACAGTTGTGTATTCTACTGCAGACTATCACCAAAATTTTAATTACTCCGTAGTATAATTGCTCTAATGACCAAAACAAAACTGGATTAGGAGTCCACTCTGAAGACTTCTTAACTTCATCATCCGAATCACTTAGTGTAATACTTTGCATGTCTTTTTTGCAGTCTTCTCCATAGCAAGATTTATTCCCAGACTACTGGTGTATTTTACAGATTACTGTGTTCCTGGTAGTAAAAATTTTACTAGGAAACCATTGGGGCCACTCTACCATTTTCAAGTCTCAAAAATACAAAAAAAAAAAAAATTGGAGTTGCTTTTTTTTGTAACCTTTTCTTACCCCAAAAATGTTTCCTGGATTTTGAGGAGGAGGTGGGGAAGGTGTGTTTTGGTTTGATTTTTTTTTCAAACAGGTATGTTCCTACACATATCTGAAAAGGTCTAAGTATAATATTTAAGTAAATTTACATTCTTTATTAAGCTTTGTTGTCATTTTCCCCAACATCCCAATGTCCCAATGTCATTGTTGTTTTGTTGCTTGCTACCGCCTATGGATAGGTGTTAAAGAAACATGATTTTGAAGCCATGTCTGAATTAACAAAACAAAAGAATTATATAGATGGTAATTTTTTCAATTTTCAGATCTTTAGAACATTTAATTTTAATCTTCATGAAACAGTAAGATACAAAATCATGATTCATAAATGCTAAACACCTAGGCCTATCATATTCTTTCAGCACCATAATTATTCACAGATGAGAGATGTAAACACAAAGCAACTCCTACGACACGCTGCACACCTAAAATTTATTTTTGAAGCTTATCTAAAAAGATGCCATAATGGCCTGCACACTTTTTCATCTACAGTTTTTTATCTACTAACTGCTATTTGTTAAAGAATAATGTGATTGTTTTTTAAAAAAAAACCCTAGACTTACCTCTGGTTTTTGACTGTAATACTTTTTTGCTTAAATAAGTAAAAGCAATTGCTGCTGTAATATAATTCATGATTGTGCCAATGCGAGCAGGATAAGCCAGGACAAATAAACCAAGTATATCAAAGAACACAACATTTCCATGTTGATACTCAAAAGATTTAGCCAACTTTTCTGATGTTGCTAGGTATTTTAGGACAGCTAGAATATTGTCACCTATCAAAAAAGCAGATACACAACACAGTTACATCAGGATCAGTAAATTAGCACAAA
This sequence comes from Neodrepanis coruscans, assembly GCA_013400695.1. Classification (NCBI taxonomy): domain Eukaryota; kingdom Metazoa; phylum Chordata; class Aves; order Passeriformes; family Philepittidae; genus Neodrepanis; species Neodrepanis coruscans. The sequence continues at coordinate 41,457 of VYZS01075217.1, read as the reverse complement.
GCATTTTTTTCTTAATACAACTGTTCTTAAAAATCGTACAGAAAGATCCTCAGCAAAGGCATGAATACACAACTGATTATTCTTGTGAGAGTAAACACAAAACAGTACTTCCGTGAGTTATCTATACAGCTGTCACTAAAATGAGGATACTTGGGAAGCTTCATGAATTTAATGAAATGAATAGTCAGGTTTTCAGCCCATAAGCCCCTTCTTTAGTTCTAATATTTAGCACTGAACTCTAAGGATAACCCACAGAACAGTTTATAGTTTCCTAATCTTCCTTCTCTTCTCCTTGCAACTAAGTGACCCCTCCATGTTTCAATGACTATGAATTACCTGCCTGTCTTTCCCTTCATGATTGTAAGGTAGAAGACAAGGAGGATATTTTCCTTTGCTGTCTACAGGCATCAAACACCTTTTCCTTTCCCACAGTACATCCAAAACACATGCAATCATATGAGAACATTTGTTCTCAACTTTCATTTTGCTTTTACTNAGGATTATGTCAGTTTTTCCTGAGAAATTAAAGGTTACACTGTCATTTTCTTTACTGCAGTTTGTCAAACAGCCTGCTATGAACACAACCTATTGTAAAAAGTAAATCCTGTTTATTCTGTCTGTGTGCTACCATGTAATTTTGACCGAGATCTGTTCTATGAGAAAAACCTCTGTTGGTAGATCAGTGTCTATGTCACCAACTTACCCACATGCTTCTGATGAGAAACATTAATCAGTAGGGGAGGTTGAGTGAGAGAAAAGGAGCACAGAATGCTGAACGATCAGGTATCAATGGCTAGATGGTAACTTCTATTTAAAAGCAACCATGCAATCTAACATCACTGGATATTGATAAAGTTTATCTTCCCATGTTGACCGAACACATTTCTTTTGTATTTAAAAGATACATAAAGAACAAAGAATTAACTGAATACACCATGTCCAAGATGTTATAAATGTGTCATTAAAATTATTTATTTATTGTGATAGCTGTCTTGCACAGCAAAATGAAAAAGCAGCTACAACACTACTCTTTGACAAATTACTGAATTCTTAAAATACCAACCTGCTCTCTGAATGGAATCTGTTAAAATTCTGTCTGATGTGTCATATTCTGTATGATAAATGTAGCCATTTTCAATAAAAGCCAAATCTATTCCTACAGAAAAAGAAAAAGCATTTTTTACATTTATGTAATCTTAAAACCCCAAAATAAATACATGAAAACCTCACATATGCTTCACAGAAAATGGTGCTCTGCTCTACTTTGTAGCCCAGTCATCATCTTTAAAGATGAACAAAACAGTCTCCTTTGTGAAAGGAAAACTAACTGAGATTCTGAGTGTATTATAAAGAGAAGAGTTTAAAAAAAAATTAAAATGTCTGTCCTTTCTAATGTACTGATTCACACGATTACTGAATTGGCAACTGGAGAAACACATGAAAACTCCAAATCATGTCAGCTTTAGAAAAGATGTAGAAGATTCTTTCCAAATATTAACTTGCAAAACTTCAATAAATACCTACACTGAAAAGTAATAAAAAGCATCATTGTGGAACTACAGAAGCACCTTCTCAAAATGCCAGGTGTGTTCTTTTTACTTCTGATGTGTAAACAGTTTTTCAGCGAGCCAGTCTAAAAACTCTCGAAAGCTCAAATAATTTGTTCAAATAAACAAAAACAGTTACTGAAACCCAAAGGTTATTCTGCTAAATTAGTTACACAATCACCTCCTCAGCTGCATATGCAAAAAGCTGCTATCTGCAATCCGAATCCTCATAATTTTGCAGAGGTTGGACAAATTAGAACTCAACTCTATCAGTGGATAAAAAGGAACAAACTAGTTCTTTAACTCAATTATTTAATTTTTATTTGTTTAGAAAAAAAAAACAGAGGTCAGTGAGAATTCACTTGTCATCCAGGTATGATTCTGAACAAATAACGCACTCACTGTACATAATCAGCTGCTTTATTTCCAGGCTGGAAGCATTCTCTAGAATAGTTCAGAATATGCCAGAACAACTGTTTTGTTCTAACAATCAATTCCAAAATATCACTTTCCTTGAAACTGACTCCAGTGACAACCTGTCCCAGACAACGAGGATTTTACAGTTTACAGCCCTATGAATTGTGTTCACATTGTGTGAACATTTCACATTTTCTTCCCACCAGTCATCCTCTGCAGAATGGACAGCAAACTGCAAACAGATTAGCCAAACCAAAACAATTCTGTCTGGTGCTTGATTATGACACAAAAAAACACACCAAACCCAATGAGTAATGAAAATGCATTAATGACTAAGTCACTCTCTTTATAAAAGATGATTTTTGTTTATCCATTAGAAACAGGTTATTAGCATCATGGACAAAAATGTTTCAACACAGAGTATTTAAGAAACTGTTGTTGATTCCTGGAGTATTTTCCTGATTTTCAGGAAACTTTTTTAACAGATAATTTCTTTCTGGAAAACACTAGTCTTCAAAAAACATCCCTAGCAAACTATAAGACCATTTAAATCTAGAAGCACTTGCCTTAGGGAAAAAGCAGGAAAATTTGCCCCCAGTGTGAAAGACACCAGATTTAAGGACTTTCACAGAGTGAACCACAGAACAGTATTCTTTTTATAAACTTAATGTACACTGACATTTGTTGATAACATACCTGGAACATTGCCAAAATCTCTGTAGATACGGAAGTCTGTATCTGCTGGGATAATACCACTCTGAAATATTTCCTGTGCCACCACAGAGGCAAAGGGATGTTTGGCTGCAACTACGTATGCTTGTACCAACCAAGGGTTCTCAGGCCCTAAAAAAAGATGAGCAGAAAGTTCACAGCAAATACTTTTCGAATGCCAGTTAAGATATGCATCTTCATGACAACAAATAAAGAATGCAAAAGAACTCACTGTGCTTCTAATACCCTGTCCCATGGGGTATATAGTAAGTACCATTTGCATTGGCTGAATGACTCACACTTGAGAGAAAGAATACAACTGGGGGAGAAAGAAACAAGCCACTGTTGCCTTATATAATCTGTGCCAGAGCACATAAATCATCTCCCAAAGAATTCACAACCTATAGCTGAGCTTCCAATCCATCACGTATGTACCACACATCATTGTTGTTTATAAAAGTTTCACACTTAAAGCATTCAGTGCAAATAACCAGGCAGCTGCAGCAATATAGGAAAGTCTGAAGTCTAACCATGATGAAGCGTAAGTTTAACTGCAGCCTACAAACACAGAAGTTTTGTTGCTTCATCAGCAGCAGATGGAGTTCTAATGGCAACATCTCCCTGCAAAGCTTTTGAAAGAACTGCTGTGAAAAATAGAGCATTTGATATGTACAAGTATGTAATATATATCTGATATCCAAATGTTTTTCTCCTTGTTACCTCGATGTAAAAGGGAAATACAACTTCTATTATTCTGTTCTACACAGGCTTCACACCTATGAGGGAACGTCTATTCCGGCGCTTTAGCCTACAAGTATCTATCTGAAGACTGAGAGCAATTTAGTTGCTGCACAGGCTTGAGAAAAAGGCATGGAGGTTTTCCTGTCTTCTGATTATCAGTCACTTTCAATACTCCTTCAAGTCTGCATTGTTTATTATCAAATTATCTTTATGTAGAAACTGGACACAATGCAAGCTCATACCTGTTTGAAAAACAAGTTCTTTTCCTCCTACACCTGCTGCCTCCAGGTTAATAAAAGCTCTGATTGACTTGGCCCACTCATGTTGTGTAATGAAGCCATGACTAGCCTTGATGGGAAAACAAAAAAACATATAGGTCAAATATCTGCCAGATCAGACTAAATATTATTTTCCATCACTCAAGGTTGGATATAACTCAAGACATAACTCAAGACTTGACAAGGCTGACAACACAAACAGATGGAGAAAATTCAAGTCTTCTCATTAAATTTATGTAGAAAATATTCTTCATCTAAGTGTATTTTTCCCTTTGAAATCATACACATTTTCCTCAGTATGTTTATATTCTTATTTAGCTAATATTTCAAGAGATTAAACACAAACCATATCTGCAGTTACTCTTTCCTTTGTTAAGAGTTTTAATACACAACTTTTACGTATAATTTATAATTCTGGCATAGTCTCACCTGTAAGATATTTTCTTCTGCACCATTAAATAAGAATATGACGGCATGCTGCAGGGACTCTGATGATTTTGAAAGCGTGTTAAGTATTTCAAGCATCACTGCACAGCTAACAGCATCATCACTGGCACCTTAAAATAATCAGAAAAATAGTAAGGCTTACAACAAACTGATTTGCAACAAAGATAAGAGGAGAAAAAAGCTTTACGCTATTTCAGTCACTTAATTTAACTGCAGTATAATTACGTCAAACTTGAGTGTATTTTCTGGTACTGCTTGTATCCTGTGTCTGTACTAGGTCAAAGTAACCTAGCAGAAAATAAAATAATATTCAGAGTTTGAGCAAGGGAAGTAAAAGACTTCAGATACAATACGACTGTTTAAAAAAAACAGACTAACCAGGTTACTAAGCAAGAAAAGTGATCATTATCTATTTTCCTAAGAATAATAAGAATAAACAAGGATGTAATTTTCATGTATAGCACACTCAAACTTTAAAAAACAAATATTCCCACACAAGTCATCCTAAAGCATTCTACACTGTTATAATGCATTCAATTAACAGTCCAAAACCTCTAAGTAACATAAAGCTAAGACTGAAAAATAAAGCTAATAGCAGAATTCACAACTCTAAAAATCTCCTTAAGTATTTAATAAAGGATTTTCACAGCCAGATGCTTTGCACAACTCTTCTTTCCTTGCAGAAACCCCTTTCACTGAGTTCAGTAGCCTGTCCTCTTTGAGTTTCTTATCCAACACTATTCTACACTTACTTTCTCACATCTCCTCCTATTCCCTGCCATTTATTTCATCTTGATTAAGTACTCACCTTTTAGCAGAACTTTCTCATTTTCCCATTTCCTACACTTTGGTGAAAGCTGAGCACCCTCCTACCTCACTCTAATAAATAAAATTTGGGAGAAAACAGAAAAGTAGACCTCATTCCTTGGCTTGCATATATAATGTTGACATGAGATGAAAACAGTGTGGTCAGGCCTCAGCATGCTATTAGAGCACATTTGTTAGCTGCTAAAATATTAAAAAAAAAAAACCTTTCCCAAAGCTTTTCTCTAGGCAAAACTTAGATATATCTGCTCTTTCCATGAAAAGGGCATACTCCTAATACAAACATAAATCTCAGTCTAAATTTCAGCTTTAGCTTATTGCATGGAATAAATAAATTCAAAATCTATTATCTACACACTATTATCTACTCTATTTCTCAGAAATTAATGCCTTTACAAAAAGACCCTCACACAAATACCTAGTTTAAAACACCTATCACAGATTTTCTTTCATGTCACAGAATATCACAGAAAGATATTCTCAGTTGGAAGGGACCTTTATATTGCTACCCAAGTTTATCCATAGTTTACTCTTAGTCACAGAGTTCTTTTACCGAACGTACTGCATTGAAAACTCAGCAGAGAAGTGAGTAGTTTCAAGTGAGATTAGTCATTTACCTGCCTCACTGTGAAGCTAAGAAAAACACAAATCTACATCTGATAAAAACAGCCATGTAGCCACAGACTATTACACAAGTTCACAGAGAAAGTACGACTCCCATATTCATCACTTCATATTTAGCAAAACTGACAGGAGGTTAAAATAGATTTTATGGCAAATATCAGCAACCTAAGAATACCAGACTATCAACTATGTCTGCAGCGATAATTTCAAGGATGTTTTTACCTTCAAAGTTTACTAGAAAAGAACCAAATAACCCATACCAACTGAAAATTAGTACCATTAGAACAAAGACTCATTTTAGGACTTTATGGTTTCCCTTCACAATGAACACAAGCTTTCTAATACTGATGATTTACTGAGTTTTGCTTCACTCATTCTGGATGCATAAGCACCACCAACAGATTAGTCTCTGTTATCTGATTTTCAAATATATTACTCACTGATCATGAAGTTATTCTGATTCTGGTGGGAAAAATCCACATTTTTTCTAACGAGAAAAAGCCCTGTAAGCAAATAACTAAGAAAAATACAGCAGAACAGAAAACCCAAGGTTCTTGCTTAGGTTATGTGCAAGTGGCACAGCAAGAAAATAAAGGATAGAGCAGCTTCTCACTGTTTGTAAAGCACTAGGCTGCTTTGTGATCAAGGGCAAGCACACAGGCTGGACACTAGTATTTTTTGGCACTTTCGAGCAAGATTGGTGAATATTCTACTGTCTGAGTAACTGTACAGGAAAATACTGATGTAGGCATAATTCTGTCTTGCAACCATAGGAATGGACACACAATTTACACAGGGCATCACCTTCCTTCAATTTTCAATAATTGTAGTACTCAATACTCTTTCTAAGATTAGGGAGACATATAAAGACTACACATACAGTAATTTGCACCTCTGCAGTTCCTGAATCATAGAACATTTATAATAATCTTGCAATCATTAAGCTCAATTCGGAAATTCATGTTGCCCAAATACGGCTGAAGAGAAACAGAAGTTCTGTATATTACTTGTTGACAGAAAAAAGGCAGGAGTATAGGAAATGCTTTGTTTCTCTAGCTAATACTCAACTGTTTTCTCATCAAAGAAGACTATTCATATATGCTAAAGAACGGAAGGTTTAGCTCCCAAAAATAAAATAATGGGTATAAATAAATAAACTGCAGTAAAAGTTGCATTCTTGGTGAGTAAGATCAGTGGGTTCTTTTCAACCATAGTAACAGGCAAACACCCGTGTCTGAGTGTTACAATACATTTTGTGCAATCTTTAGATCCCTCCTTTCCTGGCACTGTTAAAACCAAGAACATATAAAACTGGTTACACCTTTGCTGCAGTAATTATTTAATAGGACTACAATTTATACAAATGTGAAGGAACATGACTAAGAGAATATGCAATGACAGTGAAACTAGTAGCAGGAGACGTACATACTACCAAGGCAACAGTAACCCCAACTTTTGATCTCTTCGAATTTTTGAACTGTTGAATGTGGAAACCAAAGGGAAAAAATTGGCATAGGTTAAGCGTATCTAAGATACTAAGATACCAGCAAAGGGAGGGGAAAACACAGACTGGTTAGTGGGGGTGGACTGAGCCTCTGGCACAAAGCATCCTGTGAAAGGAAAGTCAGAAGTGAATCAGTATAGAAGTACAAAAAGACCTGAACAACAGGTGTAAGAAGCACATGAACTACATGCATAAGCAGTGAATTACAAGAAAGGGTGATACAATCAAACTTCCTATAAATCTAAAAAGAGCATCAGTAATTTGCTGTCTACCAAAAAGTGCGAGCAAAATCCTGAGTTTAGCAGGATCAACCTGTCACTCTAAACAATGAATCTCACTGAAATCAAGCAGACCAGTTGACACATGCAGTATTCTAACATGTGGCAGAGCTCTGTGGTGGAAATTCAAGAATAAACATACAGACCTACCCGGGGTGTTTGGTACGGAATCAAAGTGACAATTGGATAGCACTGCATGCTCGGCTCCATTTCGAGGTTCCAGCTTCACTATGACATTGGTTATGTTTGCATAGTAACTAGTAAAGCCTCCTAAAAAGTCAATGCTGAAAGAGCCTGTGGGTCTCTGTATATCTACAGATATCTTGTGAGCATCTGTGCTTTCTCTTGCTATTGCCCTAATTTGCTTTAAGAGGTAGTTAACTGCAACAACTTCATTTTCTGGACTTCCAACTGTTCTGGGCCCAATTGCTGTTATGTTGTCAAGATATTCCCTGTAAGACATAAAGATTCGGCATTAACAAGTTCAACACTTAGTATGTAACTTACCTACAAATGTTAACATTTTTGTACATCGCTCTATTTCAAAACTTAAGGTAAGCAGAAGAAACTCTAGCCAATTAGACAGCCACTCATCAAGATGTCAAGGATCACTGTGGTAATGGGCATACAGGACTGATCTCTACTCAGGACTCTTTATCTTATCTATCACGACATTCCACCAAACTATTGGTTTTCATGTCAATTCAAAAAGTAATAAAAGGGTGGAGAATGCAGAAACTAAAGATTTCATCTTTAGTGAGGTTCTGCATATGCACACATGCTCTTCCCTGAATGTTTGAACAAGAACGTTTTTATCAAGACTTACACCTGACATAAATACTCTGCAATTACAATGTTAGAAAGTTTTTTTTCCCCGACGTTTCGGTGACACACCAACTAAAAAATCTGCAAAGAAGCTTTCCCAGAAACTGAGAACCACCAGAAATAAACTATGGGAGACGCACTGCTTCCTCAGCTCAGGCCAGCACCTTTCCGAGGGCTGAAGCCTCCCCGCTGTCTTTGGCTTCCCGCCAAGTGCCCGGCGCTGCGCCCGCCCCGAGCCCCCTTCCCGGCTCCGCTGTACCTGGCGCGGGCGGCGCTGAACTCGCGGGGCCCGACGGTGCCGGGCGGGTTGTTCAGCAGCTGCCGGTGCGACACCTGCGCCAGAGCCCGCAGCCCCAGCAGGTACAGCAACACCAGCGGCGCCCCCCGCGCCTCGGGCAGCGGCAGCAGCGCCCGCTGCCGCGGCTCGCACTGCTTCTTCCCGCCCGCGCCGCTGTAACCGTCCTCCCGCGGCGGCGGCTGGCGGCGGTCGCGCTGAGCTGCGCTGGC
>VYZS01075217.1:10267-24813 GCA_013400695.1 Neodrepanis coruscans | reverse complement strand
CGCGGAACCGCCACACGGCCGTGTCCCCGCGGCGATCCATGGCCCCGCCGTGCCGGCCGCGCACATGCGCCCTACGCAGACAGGCGAGGGTCAAAGCGCGGCTCGGTCCCCGCCCGCCTCGGCGGGGCGGGTCCGCCGCCCACGTGGGCGCGGGCCCGCGGCCCCGCCCACTCCTGGTGCCGGGCATGAGCGAGGTGGGGTGCTGCAGCTCCCGGGTCTGCCTCACAGAGGCGCGGGATGGGTCGGGTTGGAAGGGACCGCAGGGGGTCGCGTGGTCCAACCTCCCTGCGCAAGCAGGGTCATCCCACAGCACATGGCACGGGGTTGCGTACCGACGGCTCTGGAATACCTCCCGTGAGATTGACTCTGCAGCTTCTCTGAGCAATCTGTGCACGGTCACAGTACTGTGCACACAATAAAGAAGTTCTTCATATTCAAGTGGAGCTTCTGTGCACTAGTTTCTGCTCGTTGCCTCTTGTCCTATTGACTGGCGCCACCAAGAAGAGCCTAATCCCATCCTATTGGCACACTCCCTTTGGATACTTACAGGCATTGATGATNTCCCGGCTCCGCCGTACCTGGCGCGGGCGGCGCTGAACTCGCGGGGCCCGACGGTGCCGGGCGGGTTGTTCAGCAGCTGCCGGTGCGACACCTGCGCCAGAGCCCGCAGCCCCAGCAGGTACAGCAACACCAGCGGCGCCCCCCGCGCCTCGGGCAGCGGCAGCAGCGCCCGCTGCCGCGGCTCGCACTGCTTCTTCCCGCCCGCGCCGCTGTAANCTTCTCAAGGCTGAACAAGCCCTGTTCCCTCAGCCTTTCCTTGCAAGAGAGTTGTTAAAGTCCTCTAATAATCTTTTTTGCTCTCCGCTGAACCCACACTGCAAACTTAATCTATCATACCAAGGTGCCCAGAAACGGACACAGCCTGTGCCGGGACACAGCCCACACACTGGGCCGGGATCCAGCGACACAGCACGGCTGCGAAGCCCATGGCAGCAGTCACCTGTGAAGGCTGGTGACTTGATAGCAGTGGAGCCCTGAGCTCTCTGTTCTTCCACCACAGCGCTGGGTCGAGCGGCCGACTGAGGAGTGCCCCATGCACTGTGTGCTGGTTCTCCTCACTTGCAAAGTATGAAAGGCTTCTCCTGGTTTCACAACTTCTTTTTGTTGTTTTGGTGGGTTTGTTTGTTTTTCGTTAAAAGAGAAAGGAAAGTTCTCAGAAGTAATGGTGCCAGGTGGGTGAGTGGCAGAGTGCCACAGGCCAGGGCAGCAGGTGCAATGGGCAGCAAAACCTCTCAGTCATGAAGTCGCAGCACTGGCAGTGCTCACAGGGATTCCCCCTGTATCTTCGACATTTTGTAGCTGTAGCACTCCCCAGAACGGAGCTCAGGTAGCCTGGGGTGAAGGGCAATAGCTCCAGAAGGTTCTAGAGAACAGCAGCTTCCAGTGAACGAACTCATGGAAAGGACAGCACCCCCGGGAGCACAAGACCATCACTAAGCTCTGCAGGGGTGCACGCTTCTGCCTGCCCTCACACTGCTACTGAATGACAGGACAGAGCTGTTTGATGTTTTTTTCCTAGCTTCCTTATCATACTGCTTTGCAATGCACTTCACTACTCCTGAAGATACCATAAAAGTTAGTTATTTCTCACTGCTCTGTGACATAATCTGAAAACAAAATATGAAGTGATGCAATCCAGAGAAATGGCTGTTTCAATAAATCCAGATAAATGCAGATAAACACTGAACATTGCTGCTTTCTACCCTGCTCCTGTGTTGCCAAATGAAAGCTAACAGGAGTTGCCATACCCCTTGCGATGAAAAAGCCTGAAGGAGTAGTACTCTGAAATATGCACACCTCAGGTGCTTTAGTAAATTTCCATACTCAGGCTTAGTGAGTTTTCTCATTTGCTTCACTGCACGCTTAGTACAGACAAGATTATTGCTGACAATTTATGATTTGCAACTCCAGATTATGCTACGATCCTGAAACATAATTCTAGGCTGAGAGGTTTGTTTTTTTCTGTTTTGTTCAGTTTTTTCTTCTGTCTGCTTTTGTTTCACTTACCTGCATTACCTCTCTCTTCACAATCAGACAAGCATACCTCCAGATTAGGTTCTCAGAAGTAGATTTTAATTAAAAACTAATATGAAGAATTCCAATATAAATGTTTTCTTAAAAATACAAGTTCGTAATTAGTAAAGTGAAATGCTTGCAACACAAAAAAAAAAAAAAAAGAAAAAAAAAGAAAAAAATAAATATAACCCCCCAAATATAAGGGAATGGAAACTGCCCTTAGAAATGTCATATTGATAATCTATATGATGTTAAAGTAGTATTACTAACATATATAAGAAAATACAATTTTAAAGAAAGACATGGCCTCATAATGAGTGTAGATCTCTATTTCTCCTGTGAAAATCCTCTTAGGTTTTGAAGTTGTGTAGAGGAGGCAATCAAGAAATCAAATATAAACTTTCATATTTTATTTTGATTTCACGTATAATATCAATGCTAGCATACTGGAGGCCACCACTCTTGAAAGACTCACCTAAACAGCTTTATGGGGGAGCAGTTGCTCTCTGGCAAAACATTTTGCTACATAGAGACAAAAGAAATAAATGAGGTGTAGTTCCTATTTTCTCCAGTTGTGCATTATCATCCAGATCAGTAATGTAGGCATAGTCAACTGGACAAAATAGGAGCTATGTCTCATTTATTTCTTTTGGCTCTATGCTTACTTGAGGATTGGAACTGTAGAAGAATTTAATCATTTTCTTAATGATCTTTTTACTTTTGTTCTTGGGCAACATTTGAACATCAAATCTCCCCTCAGTTAAGAAAAAGACCTGACCATGCTGATTTTGGTGACAGTCATACCCTACAGGTCAAAACAATTTTACAATATTTTGTCAATTCAAAATTCAGAAGTAATTTTCTGCTTTAGATCAGAAAGACTTATGATGTTTGTAATACTGACAGCCCTTTTACCATCTGTTCTGAGCACAGCATTTGGGAGGGCACTGTGTGATATGAATTAAGCTGGAATTATAGTTCATACACGTTTTGACATGACTGGAACATCAGGGTCAGATATATCAACACAATGCCCTTTTTTGCTCTGTTAGTCTGGAATGACCAATTTAAGATAATTGGGGAGCGGCACAGGCAGTGGCACCAGAATGTGACGATTCTGGCTGGACGCTGCCATGTTGTTGAGCATGCGAACTGACTACATGGCCATTGCAGGCCGGCGGTGGTGGCCACATGGAAGCCGGATGGCAGCCGCCATGAGCCGGAAGCGCCCTCCTGGCACACGTATCACTTCCAGGCGGCGGCAGTTTCTCCCATGAGCAGCTACGTGCCGGGGCGGGCCCCGGGGCGCTGACCAATCATATAGGAGGGCCAGCCCTAGGGCCCACCCACACAGNGCTCGCGGCTAAGGGGATCCTCAGACCACGTGTTTTCCTCTAACTACCCCGGTGTCTCCCCGGGGCCCACAGAGAGACAAGCACTATCTCCAGAGCGTCCTCACCTCAAAAACGGGCCCTGGGAAACTTAATTTGTTTGTCTGTTTGCACTTTAATTGTCGGGTTTTTGTGTGTATGCGAAATAAACTGTGATATTTGTGTGTTTTCTTCATTTTGGGGTGTGTTTGTGACTTCTCTCAGAGTCTCTGGTCCAAAATCGCTGAATTTGTGGTAAAACCACCACAATCAAAAAGACTGATGCTTAACCTAATATCTTGCAGTCCAGGCTTTTTCATTTTGTCAGCTCACGAAAGACGAAATCTCTTGTTCACAGAATATAAATTATACTTGTAAGCCTTGTTTTAAGCAGAAAAAGTAAAAAAGCAATTCCTCATCCACAGGAACTCTGGGCCTTACTTGTTTTCTAATTTAGTACCAAAACTAAGTTAAGCTGTAGCAAGTTAACATTTTTCCTTAACAGAAAAGTACAAATATGAATGTTTTATATGATAAGGCCACCATCAGCTATTTAGGGTAAGAGAACTAGAACAATGTCTTCAGAAACCATTTAGGTTTGATTAAAAATAAAGAGTGATGAATCATCCATCAAACAATTTGTAAATTGCTCCCATAGTCCCCTTTCTCATTCAAATGTGACTAATATGTACTAATTTCTTAGCTTCAGTTTTCCATTCATTGAATCCTCTTACATTATTGACTGATAAATTGAAAAACCCTTTGTTAGAAGATTTCTAGTTCAGTGCAGGTATTAATACATCATGATTAAGACCGCTTTTACATTCATCTTCAAGCCTGAGCTTTATAAACTGTTACTTTTCCAGTCCTTTCTTCCTGCTAGTAACCAGCCTGATGATTCCTAGTTTTCTGGTAATTTTCTGTATTGCTAAACCAAAATGAAAAGTAGTATTCTAGTGCCTACACCAGTGCCAAATACAAAGTAATTCAGTAATAGCAGAGCTATTTGTTTTTTTTACCATAAGCAATGCTGCCACAGCTTTGAAGTGACACTTCTGTCCAGCTGTCTCAGGAATCTTTTTGTCACTGCAGCATGTTCCAGCCATCCACTTAGTAGTCCCATAGCTTCTCTGACAGACAAACTCTTGGTGAAATTTGAATTCAGCAGGAAGCAAGAAACTCTGTTAGAAGAAGAAACCAGATTTTACATCCTCCTTTACATTCCAGGGTCTACTGTGGCAGCCATTCCTAGTAACACCCCTGGGCTTGGAAAAATCTTGCTTCCCTGCACTGAAGGTGGTGTTGGACCACTAAGCATCTGAGCCTTCCTATTACAATGGAGCCAGATCTTCACTCCTCACTCAGGCATAGTTCTATCATCTCTTCAGTCATTTAGCCATCAGTCACCTCACTTCTGTAGCCACATTGTTGTAAATGGAAGCTCATATTGAATCAGCTTTGTACCCTATTTTCAAGGTGGCTTTTTGGTCATTACTACTAACAGTCGAGACCCCATCCCTTGACTGTGTTCTGGCTCTCATTCTCCATACTGCAAGCATAAAAATGTTTGCCTTGCACACTTGGTAAGCATTCAGTATTTCTCTGAGTCAACAGGTATTCTTTATTATCTGTTGATATCCTAGTCTTAAAAATGAAACAAGGAAGAATATTTTAAGACCTCAGTGCAAGAATCCACCGTTATGAAAACACAGGACAGCCTTGTGTAGCCTGTGTTCAGTTCAGATATAAGCAGCTGTTCACTCTGAAAACTCTTCTATGCAAGCATGCTTTCATGCTATCAAGGAAGTTTGCATTTCTTCTTCTTAGACTTTATTGCCTCACTTTATCATATCTCCATAATACAGCATCTAGCCATGTATGGCATTGCTTGTTGAAATCTAGTTTAAGAAAATGGCACAGAGAGTCTAATGAGCTTGTATCCCTTGATGTCTGTGTTCTCCGATGAATCTTTGTAAAAATGCTTCCCAGACATCAACCACGGGACATTTAGGGCTTATTTAGCCAAACACATCCATCTCTTTCCTAAGGTGCAAGGACAGAAAATGCTTCATTGACACTCCAGACATACCCAAGAATTTGGCATTTTCAACTTCATGTAATTAAAGCAGAATGATTAAACTTTGGTCGCTCGTTTCAGAACAGGAAGTGGAAGAACCACCCAGATATTCTAGATTGATAGGGCACAGAGAGACTGTTGTTTGCATCAGCAGTGTACTTAATAATTTTCTTTTGATAAGCATAAGCAGGGTTTTTCCCTCTTCCCTGTTTTGCAGCACTCATTTTCTGTTCTCATTCTCCTTCTTACCCTGCGATTTTGAATGGGTGTTATAATCACAACCAAGAATTACACAGAAAAAATGAACTGATTATTTCTTGTCAAAAAATCCCCCAAAACAAACATACCCTCTCTTTTCAGTCAATTCAGGCCCTATGTCAGCCTCTTTCATGTGAATTTTCTGCTCTCCTTTCCATGCAGGCTCAGTATCCCCTTTGTTATTAAAGGGAGGCCAGGGATTGATGTTAACACAGAGAGGGGGCAGGAAGGCAACCAGCACACCTGACTGTGATTTCAGGACAAAAGGCTTTTTCTTCGTTTACTCTCAGCCTGAAAAGGTCCAGTCAATTCTAAACTAATTAGAATTTGTGAACCAGAACCCAGCCCAAATATAAGCAATTTATTTTTCCCTTTTAAATTAAATATCTCTCTTTTTACAGTCCCACAGCCTCTGCCAAATCCTAACCATTCACTTGCTTGACTTCTACTTCTTTCTGCTCTTCAACCCCTTTGATACCTGTCAACTATTGTATCTCCACAAAACACGAGAAAAGAAATCAACTTCAGCATCAGCCTATCCTTATGCAACTGAATCATCACCCTGGTTGTCCTTCTCCAATCACACCAAGATTAATCTTTTTTCTTGCAAGACCTCAAGTCCCTCCACACTCACCCACATTTCTTACCCAGGATCATTTAGCAACCAATGCCAGCTATTTTGTTAGTGATGTCAGCCTGTTTATTTCTTCCGTAATAGTTTCCCATCCTCTCCCATGCTATCTGTCCTGAACACAGTCCTTAGATATTTCATATTCAGGCTATCCATATTACATCAGCAACCATTTAACACAAATGAAAGATACAGTCATTTTGATTCAGTCATTTCAATCGATATTCTTTTAGATGACAAATCACATGACCTGGCAAAATTTTATCTTGACTTACTGTTTATTAATGCTGTCAGAAAGCTTTGGCCAATAAAAGAAAGAGGATGTATATGATAAGAGCTGGTAGTTCCAGGCAGAGGGACAAGCATGATCACCACCAAGGACTGATGAATGCAGAAGGCATTATTTCATAAGCTCTCTGTCCTTCCACTTGAGCACAGCTGACTGTGAGGAACTTTGCCAGTTTCTGTTGTATTTATGTCAGACTGGCTTTTTACATTTGTGCAGTTTATTTAAATATGAACTAGATTTGTTTCTCACATTTCATATATACTGCAATAATAATAATAAACAGGCAAAAGACATATTGTATCTTCTTCAAAAGCAATCCTATTCCAATTGTGAAATCAGTGAAGAAATTCTTTGGTGGTGAAAGGGGTGAAAGTTTTGAAATCCATGAAGCTAAAATAATATACAGCAGCACTCACTAATTTCAGTTTTGATAATATTGAGAAAAAAGCATTTCAAAACTACACATACAGTCATCTTCTGTTTAAACCATTGCCAATTTTGTTCTACAAGCCTAATAGTAAAAGTCTTCTGCTTTCCATTGAGTGGCACAGGAAAAGGAAAAAAGGTCAAAGTCATAAGCTACAACAAGTAAAATTCACGCTGAATATTATGTCGAAAAAAGAAAATCACAGTGAGAGCGGTACAACACTGGCCCAGGTTGTCCATAGCAGCTTCAGCTCTGCCATTGTCAACAAAATCCATTTGGATTCCTGTTTGTCTCCATTTGATTTACAGCTATATCTATGTAAATAATGTAGTCTTGTTTATCATTGTCACTGTTCTACGCATATCTGTCTGGACAATATATCCTAGTATCATCCATCTCTGCACATACCTTTTTGTGCACATAAATTGTTGCACAGTTTATTTTTTTCACAGTGGGGCTCTGGAATGTAGCACAAACCTACACAGTTAGGAGGCAAAATAATTCAGTGAAAGGACCAGATCTCCCGACACAGTCTCTATATATCAGAATATATATATATATATATTCTTTTATATAAGAAAATCCAGCATATAGACATCTTTCAGCTTGGAGACTCACTCACAGGTTGCTCAGACAGAAGCAGTGTGGCAACAGCACATAACTCTCTCCAGTGTGGGGAGGAAGGAAGAAGGATGATATGAGGTGGTGTAACTGCTAAAAAGTTACTCTGAAACTTTGTCAAAATGTACATCCACAATTCAGCTGCCATTCCCCATTGGCACCACTGGAGTCACCTACCTTTTCTTGTCTGTAAGGGAGAGTTTCTAGGCTCACAGCTTCATACGACATGTGGGCACACTAATTGTATACAACTGTCATGTGAATTTCTTCTCTGGATTAAGCAGTCTTATCTGCTAAGTTTCATTACTAGTCATATTTCTCTACCTTCTGCATTGTGAAAACACACAATGAATTTACTCAAATTGAGAAACTGCCCTAGTGTAGTGACTGGCAGGGTCAGTTCACCAGTCTGGTTCACTGCATAAAAGCCCACATGGTAGCAGGAAGGTGAAGTAGGAGTGGTAGCAATTTTCTATCAAAATTGTGCACTTAATACACTTCAAAAACTAATACATGATATTTCTTTGCTATGCTTTTCACTTCTCCAGCCCTACAAAATGTCCTGGAGAATTCTCACAGCGAACAAAATTAGAATGTTACCACACAAACTTGCTGTCTTCCCATTTCAAATATGCCAAAAATATTAAATATATCTCCTTCTTAGTTATGCAGATCAACTGACTGTATATTTATACTTCCCCTTAGCATGCACAAACTACACAGATTACTGATCAAGTCATGAAATAAGCACACAAACATGTAAATAAAAAAATGACAAAAAGTTACTGCAACAACCCACCCTTCTCCCCAACAGCTATTACAAAAACTACCTATAGCCACCACAACCTTAGCGCAAGGAAAATTACAATAGCTAACAATAATTACAAAGTTACAATAAATTAGCAGTGAGAGCTGGGAGACAAATGTTTTACAAGATACAGCAGTATATAAGGAATTACAGAACAAAGGGACTACTTTGGTGTGACGGAAGGTTCTGAATATGCATGTATCAGGCTGGTTCAAACTTCCGATAATTTCTGTAGTTGCTGCAGGATATGTGATACTCAGCTGTAGCCAACATCTGCCCAACGTAGAGAATCACAATCATAGAGAAGCCACAAATGAATTTCAAATTTGAATAAACATTGGCAGTAAATGCCACAGAACAACAGGGAGTTTGAAGTCAGCTGACATATCTAAGTTTCTGGTCGGTCCAATAGTTGAGTTCAGTAAAAAGAGTGGGTAGTGATCCAAGGCTAGTACAAGTGCAGTGCAGATATATTACAAAATTTGCCTTCTTTCTTGTTCCCTCCACCCTGATTTTCCTCCATTCCTGATTTTGGTTTCTTTGATCTCTATTCAGGACAGAACTTTGTTTTTCTGAGTGTAGGTGGAGTCAAATTACTTCTGAGGAGGGGAGGAGGGGATTCGTATAAAATCTGACAGTTTAAACATCCTGAATGAGACAGATTGGTTTGTGCAGATAGCCAGATGGCAATCAGATGAGAAACATGACCTGAAGGTTTGCAGCACAACTCAAGAACTTACATACAACTGGAAGGCGGAGGAAGAGCGTCATATTCCATACAAGCCTTGGTTACCTGAATAAGGTAATTTCTTCATACTATATTTGGTTTTTGTTACTTCAAATGGATTGCTCAGAGCATTTAGACTCTCTTTTTCACTTGATACGCTCTGTCAATAAACTGTCTTACAGATCATATTCATTAGACTGACTCCTTCTAAAATGATGTCACTAAGTTAGAAAGGAGAATTTAGTTAAAAGTTCCTCCTGAATTTGTGTCTGAAGAGCAGTATCTACCATGGCTCTATTGTATTTGAAGCTGTAGTAGCAAGTGAGCAACAGCAGAGCCAGTCTGAGTGTTAAATGAAGACCATTAGGTGTTTCAATGTGACAAGCACAGTAAGCAGCTATTCCTTGCCTGTGTACAAGGGCACATGTGTGGAGGAAATTTCAGCATATTTTAGAATTGATTTCCTTATTTCTTTGTATCTTTCTTCTAATACAACAATTAAGACAAGATTATATTACTTAATCGGCTGTCAATTTATATGTAATTCCTGTTTCAAAGTATCAGTTTTTGGTAACAGTTTTGCTTCTGTGTACATCAAGTATGTTTTTCTTCTTTTTCTCTTTTATTTTGCTAAGTCCAAATCAAAGGTAAAGTATGATACTTGTACTGGAAACCCAAAGAGAAGTCCCGCTAACAAGTCACATTTCTTTATCTAAGTGTGGAAAAACTTAATACTTGCCTTTTTTGTCTTCCTGGGGAACCTGTTTCTATAAAGTATCGCCAACTCACAGGGAATCCACTCAGTCTCTTAAGAGAGAGTAAATACAGTTATTTGGGAAGTGTTATGTATGAGTTGCATGAAAACAAGAAGACCAACAGCAGTCTTCTCTTGATTACAATACCAAGTTGTTCTGCAATGTGCAGCAAATGTATTCAACATATTTGCTCTTCTGTCAAAAGCAAATTAGAACTTGGAACACTAGATAATCAAGTAAAACAAGTATCAGTCTTCACAAGTTCATGTGGCACCCTAAAATGCAAGCAGTCAGATAAGCATTTTATAATTTATTTTACTAGCAAAAATATGGAAATATAGAGCATGAAAAGAGGAACACCCCATTGACTCAGAAAGTGCCTGTGCATCTATCCAGCTGCAAAGAAAAAGGTTGCACCCTTGTGTGCATGTTCCTCCTGACAAATTTCACTGTAAGTGCAATGATACTACCAGCAGAACTGTCTGCTCTTGCTGATGCACACACCAAGCACAGATGACAGCATTGTGGCCTTCTCAGTTGAAGTTTCTGACTCACAGGGTACCCATTCCAGATGCCGTGAGAAATCTTGGAGGTAGGAACCAGTGGGATACCACTGATTCTTCCAGACATGGCTTTATATTCTTTGAGGGATCTTATATGTTGGCCAGGCACAACAGAAAGAGCAGTTTCCCTACAGGTCTTTACTTCTTTCTTTTAAAAGATTAGCTTTAGGGAGAAGATGAGAAAGTGAAGATATTAAAACTTTACTGTTTACCATTACTCAAGAGCTAAAAGCAAAAGGAGATCCTATGTGGATTTTTTTTCACCTTAGTTTTTTTGGAATTACATCATCTTGTAATAAACTCTCTCTTGCAAGTGAAGGAGGAAGAAAGCAAAGCTTGGTGTCAGAAACATGTATACCCGTTGCAACATCTATGCTTTCTTCTACTCTGTTCAGGCATTCCAACAATCCCCTACAGTATGTAGCTGCACTGCTTTCAAATCCATAGGGTTGTTGGAAGATAATTACATCATTAATTAATCATGCAACTGAAACAGTATTTTCATTTTTAAGTTACATGTACCACTGTGACCATTAAAAAGGACTGGAAGCTGAATTCTGAGCTGTGACATAAATGATGTGTTTGTGGTAAGGAAAAATGATGTTCATTTAAGTTTTGTGAGCAGTAGGGCCTGATTTATAGTCCTCCTGGAGCAAAGTTTGCCTAATGAAGGTGAAGGGTGCTGGGTGGTGTCAGGAAATAGTAGATTTTATTATGCCTTAGTCTGGGTGCTGCCTGCTAAGTAGGATTTCTTCTATCTTTCTTGTGGCAGAAATCATAATCTCTTGCCCAGGCAAGTCCATGCAGGATGCAGAAATATCAGTATCATTCTGCCAAGGCAGGTTCATTTAGCCTGAGTGTTGCGTCTTTTTCATTTTCTTCAGGGCTGCAAAGAAACTTATGACCATGCTACTTTAATCCAGCAATATCAGAAGACATGACTACAGCTTGATCTAGTTTCTGTATTTTCTTATAGTATCTGAACACTAATACAAGTATTAACGTTCCCGACCTTACAAAATTTATGTCTTTTGAAAATAGTAGCTGCATTTGCCAAGAAAACAGGCACAGCAAGATCAAACAACTTGCTTGGGTCACCAGAAACTGTGGGAATGAAAACCAGATTCCTTCATATAGACTTCAACCACAAGGCAGTCCTCCCTCTCTCGTGGCTATTCTAAGATTTTTCAGGATGTTGGCTGAGTTGTTGTGCAACTGATGAATCTGTCCGGCTATGTCTGTCTTGCAGATGTGTCTAGTGCCACGTATTGGTCAAGACACATGTCAAAAGAATGGCTTTGTTTCTGATCCTCACAAGGCTCTGATGGCTTCTTTCCTCCACCCTGCTGAAGTGACTTAGGTCTTCCTGACATTATGTACCTAAGTGAAGCTAATCACAAGACTAGTGACTGCTGCTTTGTACTGGATAATTTCTAGGATTCCCTTAACCCTCATTTTTCCCAGCTGCACACAGGGAAAATAATTTTAAGTAAAATATATCTTCAGCTATGTTAAGCTCCCTTTGAAAGAGGAGTGCCATATCTTTTTGGTCTTCTGCATTTTGGACAATATGCCTGCTCAGAATTTAGTGCCCATGAAGAAACCAGAAAAATACATGAATGTTTCCCTCCATCAGCCAGATCTTGTGTCCTCCATGTACTTTATAATTACTCCAAGTTTGTCACAAAAACTCTCAGGGAAAATATGCTTCTTCAATTATGTGTTTAATAAGATATTTTTGGCTATTAAGATGGCTTCACAGAGAAGCAAGTGCCAAAAATGCTTGGCAGTGAAGGAGCCATTAATATTTATAAATGTTAAAATGTATATTCGTAATATACATTGAACTACATTGTAATATACGCTGTAATTCGTATGCAGCGTTCCTTGAAGTAACTCACAACTATATTCGTTCAGGCCAAAAGAGGATCTTTAAGAACAAGAATAGACTATGCATAAAGGGATAGTTTCCCATTTCTGACTACTTGCAGCTTGACACTTTCTGAGTCAGGGGCCATTTTTAAGCATTTGTTAATCATCAATAGTTTTGCACAGCACAGATTTATCTAATATTTTGTTATAAAGTTCAAGTAGTAGTTCATAGTCTTATGTTGCAGTAAGCTCCAAAGTTTCACAATTCTACAGGTAGCCCTCAGATGTCTGGTACGATGTACCATACATGTCTCATAATGGTTCCCTAATTCACTCCTTGGAGAGCAGAGTAACACCCAGTTTCATGCTGAATAACATTTTTGAGATGTCACACATCTTTTTAACACAGGGAGAAGACCTGTTGCCACTGGAATTACTGTGGAAATATTGTAATGGCTCTGAATTGGAGATTTGCTTACAACAATAGAAAGAATTTTTAAGTTTATACATTCCTGCTCTTTAGTCAAAGGTGCAATTTCACATGAGATTTTTAGTGATAAAGCACGAAAAATAAAACCCAAGTTTTTAGTATTCCTGAAACTTATGCATTGAGAGTGTCAAGACAGATAATCCCATAGGCAATACTTTCAATCGGAATTCTTTTCTTTCTAAATGTCATTTTGATATTTGCCAAATGGAAGGTGAAATATTTCTCTGAAAAGCTCCTATTTCAGCAATGGAAAGTCCACTAAGTTCAGACTTCCAGATAAATGAAGTAGCTTCCATTTATTTCTATTTATGTGGACACATAGAATATTGAAATGGACAGGTTTCCTGTCCTTTTAAGGTTGGGAATATTTTCTTCTTTTCTGTCACACTAGCAATAGGAGCACTCATAGGAGCAATTTAGCAAATATAATAATGATTTGTCTAAAATTATGATGAAAGGCTGATGGGTACAAAGCCTTGATGTCACTGAGGTCATAAAATTGATTGCAATGCCCAGAGAATGTTAGGAAGTATGGTATCCTATGAGGCATTTTATATTCTGCTTACTACAACATACTGGTTTGAAAAGTGGGTGGGGTAAGGTTCTTAAAATCATCCGAAAGAGTAGGGTCCTGGCCCTGTGTTTGAAAATCTTCGTATCTCTGTCTTTTCTCATCGTCTTCTCTCCTACGTTCACTTCTGCATGCTGCTTTTTTTTTTTCTTCACTCTGTACCTGAATATTTTTTGTTGGTTGGTTGGTTGTGGTTTTTGTTTTGTTTTATTTTACTTTCTTTACTCAGTCTTCTGTCTCCTGGGGCATCTTTTCCTCTGGAAATATTTTCAGTCAAACTGCTGTAATGTAGATTGTATTTTAATTTGGTAATAACTTGTGTAAACTATTCCTAGAATATTTTAATTTCTTTAACAATGGGCCTTCTACCAATTTGCAGATCTGGTAAAAATCCTCATCACCATCACTACTACTCCAGAAAAAAACCCCAAACCAAACCCCAACCCAAAACCCAAAGAAGATCTGAGAATTAGAAAAATGCAAGATAAAAAGAGATAGTAGTGTCAGCCTTCATGGTGATGGGCCTCACTGTTGCTGTTCTCAAGACTTTTGGTCTCTTCTTTGTTGAAATCCAGCAGCACTTTGATGGACTTGCAAGCACCACTTGGTGGATGTGGTGGTTTTACCACAAATTCAGTGATTTTGGAGCAGAGACTCTGAGAGAAGTCACAAACACACCCCAAAAATGCAGAAAACACACAAAAATCACAGTTTATTTTGCGCAAACACCAAAACCCGACAAATAAAGTGCAAGACAGACAAACAAATTAAATTTTTCCAGGGCCCACGTTTGAGGTGAGAACGCTCTGGAGATAGTGCTTGTCTCTCTCTCTCTCTGAGCCCGGCTGAGAGACTCCAGGGTAGTTAGAAGGGAGCGCGTGGTCTCGAGAGCCCCTTAGCCTTGAACCTCTGCCCGGTTTCAACTGAGGAAAACAACTGAAGAAGATTACAAAAACCGCGCACCCCCTTCCCTCCCTTTTAGCCCGAGGAGAGATTTAGTGCTGAAAGGGG
>VYZS01075217.1:0-10207 GCA_013400695.1 Neodrepanis coruscans | reverse complement strand
GTGCCCTGGCGCCGCTCCCCCCGGCCGTGCCAAGCGGCGACTCCGGACAGCAGGAGCGGCATTCACATCGGCGAGTCCGCACCACGCCGCGACTCCGCACCGGGCCGGAACCACACTCCCCGCAGCCCCCCACCGGCGCGTGGCGTGCCCGCTGTCCGCGCTGCACCGCCGGTGGGGGGGGGGGAAGGGATCACCAACCGCTGCGGGCGTTTTTACCTTCAGGTTTTTTAACCCCATGACAGTGGATCACATCAGTAACTATTGTCATCTTTCATTTAGGAGGTAGGTAGAAGTCTTCCTCTAGTATTTTATTCTAATGTAATAACTAGCAAAGCAAATGTGAAAAGGTTCCTTAAAAAAAACCCAGACCAAAAATATGTAAGGACAAGACTTCCTTCTTTTGTCTCTACAGAAAATTCTCTTGTAGAAAACTGACTTTTGCTGCCTTGGATATGGAATTGATTAATAACAACACTCTAGATACACAGGAAAGTAATTGCCTCAAAGGACTTCATGTACCTAAACTCATGATTCACTTTTGCTACAGGCTTTGAGTTAAACTCATTGAAGATAATGCTAATAACCTCAGAGCTTGTTGAATCAAGCTCTTAAACCAGTTTGTGCAAGTTCACTGATCTCAGAGTGATTGTAATTTTTTCAAAGTACTTTAAAACATAAGGACTGTGACCCTGTCTAACAGATAAACCATCTGGTACCAAAATGATGATTCTCAGTCCTGCTTTCTCCCACTTCTTTTTGTCTTCACCAAGATCCCCCTGCTTTGCATCTATTGCCTGTTCTGGCTCTCCTTGACCCACTTTAGAATGATTCCAAGTCATTGATCTAATAGAAAAATCATGGAGTTAAAAAGAAAAAAAAATCAGTTAACTTGGAGAGAGAACAAGAAAGGCAAGACCACACAAGCAGAGAGTAGGGGAAGAGAGAGTGAATTATCCCAGTCAAAGGCAATAAGTTATGGGAACGGGTCAAATACCACATCTCACCAAATGAAGGAGGGAAAAATGTGAAGCATACTGCATTTAACTCAGCTTGGTTTTTTAGAGAGTCCTTCATGCCTTGTAAACTGCATGATCCTTCACATCGTGAGAAGGATTCTAAACATGTACAGGCTTGAACTGTACAGAATTTGTGAAGTCTGTTCTACCTATTCTCATATAGATATATGGTTGCAATAGGCAAATATCCTTACATAATAGATGCTATCATAATTTTGTTTCTGAAGACACTTCATTACATAGACACTGTATAATTATATGCATCCTACTCAGCCCACACCTATCAATGTTACGGCTTGGAATTTCAGTACTTCCAAACATCCCGAGCAACTGATCTTTCTTTGAAAAATGTATTCAGAAGAAAAAAGGAGTAATCCAAAGTCAAATTAAAAAGATAAAGCAAGTCATGGGTTGAAAAGATTTTATCAGTTCCACAAACTGCTATCCTTGATGCCTGCTTTGCAGTGACAGTAATAATTAATAAAAAAAAATAGTAATTGAAAAAAACTTGCTTCACAGACCACAGTAAACTATCAATTTGGTTTGCAAATTAGACTTATCACTGACCTATTGTGATCCTATTTTTCATTCTGGCTTATGAAATTAATGAGAAAAAAATCCAGCATAGGAGGATAAAAAAACTCAAAGTCCTGTTTTAGTTAGGTTTTGTTTTGTTTTTAACACATATTTACATTATATAGGAATGCATCAAGAAATACAGCACATTAAACAATAATATCAAGTATACACCAAAGAACTGTATTTGCCTAGCCAAATGTGAGACTGCCCTACTTCAGAGAAGGAAGCTATAATTTTCAGGAGATATTGTTTTTTTGTCCTTTGAAATCCTATGAAGATAATCCTCTTTCAATAAATACAGCTTGATGGCCAAATGTTCCAAAATGTATAGCAGTTTACAGTATAGTCTCAGGTCAACACATAATTGTCCTCATCTTCTCCTGCCTTTGCTACCTGAAGACTTTCTGCTGAAGATCATCTGAGCCTCCTGTTCTTTGAGCATCTTTCCTGGCCTGGCTTAGTCTTTCTTCTTAGTCTTTCCCAGTTCCTCTGGGAAACCTTCAGTATCATTTGGCTCAGTTGAGGAT
The DNA here is from genome assembly GCA_013400695.1 of Neodrepanis coruscans. Classification (NCBI taxonomy): domain Eukaryota; kingdom Metazoa; phylum Chordata; class Aves; order Passeriformes; family Philepittidae; genus Neodrepanis; species Neodrepanis coruscans. The sequence goes on along the minus strand of VYZS01075217.1, from coordinate 8,085 downwards.
GGTAATTGAATTACTATTTTTTCCTATTTGGATCCTATCAACAGCATGTCTGGGTTTTTTGTATGGAAGGAAAGCATATGCTTCTACTCCCTGTTGCACTTCCTGGCTGCTCAGTTTACCACATCAAGTATTCTCCCCATCACATTCACAGGCTTACTCTTGGTATTGATATACACCTTCCACCACCTTTCTCTTTGCACTGTGATTATCATATCTTTCCATTCCTTGTAAGTTTTCTGTGTGTTGCCCTTTATCTTTTCAGACTCTGGATTCTAGCTATTTTCCCCATTTCCAGTTCAATGGCTAGCTTCTTTCTTTCTCCTGCTACCCCATGTTCGGTTTCTGCCTATCTATTCCCTTTATTCGCTATTTAAAAATTGGTTTAGGGTAGCATTTCTGCTGCAACTGCAGATCTTGTCTTCAAGAACCGTCATGGAAGTTCTCCTGGGTCTACATTTTTCTCTTTTTTTTTTTTTTCATTATAATGTATGATGTGCCAACTGTAAATGCTTTATGATGTCTCATCCACTACATCTTACAGACCATGACTGAATTTCAGTATCTCTTTTACATGCTTATTAAAATCATCATATTTTTATTTAAAATGCTGATATGACGGTTGGGGACTTTTACCAGGTCAGTCTGCCACCAGACATCCTGCATATACATCCTGCAATATACATCCTGCAGATTGTGCAGCCATTAGTACTCTGCCAGGTTCATTTCACTTATCCTAGCTATCAAATTCTCTTAATTCTGATCTTAATGCATGTGAATCTACAATAACATGCCTCTGAAAACTCCTATGAAACCTTCCTTGCTGACTGCCCTCTCTTCATTTTCTTCCTACTTATTTCAATTTATAAGCACAGGCCTCATTAACTGAATTCCGTTTTATCCACAAAGTCCAATACCCAGAATATTAATGGCTTGTAGGGAGCCAGCTCATGCCAGGTGGTATTTGGGAGACCCCTAGTGGCCATGCCTTTTTAAAGAAATCCTACGGCCTTGACTTCAACTTTGCCATGCTGACGGAAAAATACCCAGTCAGTATATTTGATCTTTAGTTAAGCAAAAATACCCTTGACATTTCAGGTGCTTCCAAACAGTGACTAGAGACAAAAGTAGCTGCTGCACTGCCAGAGCTATACCTCCTGCACTTTTGCCCTCCGGTTGAAGAGTTCCTGCAGTCTGCCGAGAGAAATTGTACCACTAGAGATTTAAGAAATCAACTTCAAATTTCCTGTGAAAATCACTACTACACAACAAACAATAATTTTTGTTCCTTTATAAATTTTTTGCAATTCCATAAAGAGATGATTCTGTAAAACACTAGAAGATAAAGGTTACTTTTCTTCAGAAAGTTTTCATGCCAGCCATGACAATGATACAGTCTCAATAATACAATTTTATAGATGAACCAATAGATTCTGTGGCTGTGGGTTTACTTTCTGCTAAAATGGTACATGACTTTCTGTCATATTGCTAGTTGTATCCTCACATGTCCTGCAAGAAAGAGAATGAAATGCCTTTTCCCTTTAAAAAGTCTACTTATTTTGAATATATTTAAAAATCTGTGACCCAGGGACAGTCATTCCCTATCAGTAAGGATCTGATTCTGAAACTTTGATTGACATCCTGCTCTGTTCAGCAGAATTAAGTCTGTCTGAGACAAGTGTTATAGGGGTAGTTCTCCTCCAGATGTTTGATTTGATTATTTGGCAATTTCAGTCAGCTTAATGTTCTTAATGTATTTTTCTTTCTCTGATTTTGCTGCTGATCCAGCCCCTGTTGCCAGTTCACTATGTGTATGATACACCCATAGGGCAGTTGTGATCACTGGAGGAATCCTGGCTTTTTCAGGAATGGCACTTGGATTTTTTGGGCTCAGTATGGTCTGGATGTATGTAATGACTGGCTTCCTACAGGGTATGTCTTCATGGCTTTCTTCCATCAGCAACTCAGTGCCCTTATTTGAGAATGCTAGGGTAGTTTTAAAATCTGATATATATTTTTATTTTATGAGCAGCTAGAACCAGCAATGCTCTTTAAAGGTGATTTCCCTCTCCTTCCACTCTGGAAATAAAAATTTTTGCAGGAAACCTGCAATGACAAAGAAGGGAAATAATTAGATGCTAATAATTTGCAACTGTAAATTATATGCAAGCAGATAATGAGAAGTGTTTTATTTTTCACTTGGAGACAAGAGCCTTGTGAAGGTTTAAAGAACCTTTATAAAGGATGCAGGAGTACTTTCTGTCAAATTAGCTTATGTTTTGAACAGAGGCCCAGGCTTTCATTTGATTTCAATCCTTTCCTTTACTCCAGGTGATTACAGGACAGAAAGTTGTTTCCAACAGCTAGCAGATTTTCCTGGAACAGGAAGCAAATCAGGCAGGGAATAAAATAAACCATTCCAAATTCCATGCTGGATGCCTGAGAAAATGTCTGGAATCTGAGCCCTTTGGCAGTCCTAAACCACCAAGTAGTCTAGGGAGCGATTAAAATCGCTCTAAGTTAGAGCAGGTTTGAAGTCTGCTCAAAGGAATTGGGCACAAAAATTAAGAGAAATAGAGGTAATATGCCAATTTCCTTCAGGTCCTGCCTCACTTTCTACTCTGAACACAGATCGTCTCTGCTGCTCTCTGCTAGTACCGGCCTTAATTCAGACAGCATGGACACTCTGAGGTCTGTCTAGCTTCAACCATATGAGCATGTGATTTTTCACACAGTGTCAAACCAACTTGTTTTTTTTTTCTTTTTAAGTGAGAATATAATAGTGTATATTTCATGGTTTTGCTTTTTTGCTTGAACATATACAACTAACTCTTACAGAACATATGTCACAACTTTACTGTTACAGTTTATAGGTAGTAACTCCTACAGTAAATAAATAAGTAAAAAAGTAGTACAGCTAAGCTCATGCTTCTGCTATGGACAAAAATGTTTTCCTTCTACACTTTTTAACTTTCCTAATGTAGGAGCAGTGACTGCTTTAATTTCCTTCACAAAATACCTCAACAGTTCTAACCTGTGCTATTTCTCTTGGTGTTTTTCAGGTCTCGGGATTTCCTTTTCATGGACACCAGCCATTAGCATTGTTAGCCATTACTTCTCCAAGAAAAGGGCTTTGGCCAATGCTATTGCCAGTGCTGGAGAATGTGTCTTTGCATTCACATTTGGGCCATTTTTCCAGTGGTTGATTAGTCAATATGGATGGAAAAGTGCCCTCTTAATCATAGGTGGCATCCAACTCAATATTTGTGTCTGTGGAGTACTGATGCGACCCCTGGCAAGTAGCTGCCTCCCAAAGGCTAGCCATTCCAAAACTGAAATACCACCTGCCAACAGTGAATCCAGGACAGAAAAAGAAGATAAACCTCCCATCGTATTCAAAACCTTTAATTGGATGCTTCTGAGGAGACAAGAGTTTGTACTTTATGCTGTTTTTGGCATATTAGCTGCTATGAGTTTTTTTGTTCCTCCGTTATTTTTAGTTCCACTTTGCTGCAGCCTGGGAAGAGATGAATCATGGGCTGCATCCCTCCTATCCATTTTGGCTGTAGTGGACTTAGCTGGCAGACTGCTGTGTGGCTGGTATGCCAATCTCCATATTACCAAAACCATTAGTTTGCTGGCAATGATGATTACACTGATCAGTACATCCCTGATGCTGTTGCCACAGGCTAACAATTACCTTTCCTTGGCAATATTCACTGGCTTCTATGGATTCTTTTTCAGTACAACAGTTGCCATTCACATTACAGTGCTGGCAGATATTGTAGGCATTTCATGCTCATTAGAAGCAGTGGCGGTTTTGTGGGATCCCCTCTTGCGGGTACGTTAAGATTATACTCTGACAAATACAGTTCACAAGAAGAAAGGGGAAAAGAAACTGAAAAGATTTAGATCTGCACCTAAATTTCCCCCTGTTTTAGCTCAGGGGTATGTAAGCCAAGAAGAATATAAAACCATTTAAATCTTATCCAAAATATATTTTTTCCTCTCTTCTCTGTGATTTAAGAAATATCTGTTCAACATTAAAGCAGGGACACCTGGCAGGGGTCACATTGTGTTATTCCTGCTTCCTGAATCCCACATGATGCCACTTGATGGTCTCCTGGTGTCTTGCTATGGAAGTGTGCCTTTGGGACAAGCAGCAGATCCATACTTTCAGAGAAGAAACTGAAATTTTAGACTACTTATAGTGGTATTGTTGGGAGGGTTTCTACAGAAATTCAAATTTAACAGCCTGAAGTACTAGGCTATGCAAACCTCAAGGAATGATTCAGTTCTAAAATCTGCTGGTTTTAGACAGCATTTAAGTCAACCAATATAATAAATAGGGGAAGCAGAACATAAGAACAGTGGAAGGAGAGAGCAGACAGTAAGACAGCATATGGATTCACGGACTGGCAATGAGACAAAATCACCTTGGAAAAATGCAAGACAAACAAACTGCAAGCTGAAGGGACTTTACAAAGTGATATGGCAGAAAAATGACCAATGTGACCTGTAAAATGCAGACTGAGTCCTCACCCAAAGACCATTGCTTACGCACTACAGTGACTTCTGTGGTAATGACATCACTAACAGATTGCAAATGGGTCAGGCTGAGTACAGAAACATTTTAATTCACTAATCTAAAATATTTGAATTCACAGTTCTTTTGACTATATAGGGCTGATAGCATGTAGGCTAAAGAGTACCCTAAATGTGGACAAACTTTCCACAAGCAAGCTTTCACCAGCCCACAAAGGAATATGCCAGCATACCCACAGAGCAGCCAATATACTGCTGCAGTACTACTACTAGACTAGTGACTTCTTAGTACAGTACATAACGGTATTATGTATTTTGCCTGGCTTAAAGCTCACAGAAAACCAAGGTCTTTTTGTTAACATTTATGACTCTTCATAAAATGATGAACAGGAAGCCCATAACACAACAGACAAATTCTATGACTATGTCTCCAGCAGATGAATCTGCTTTCCTTCTTTAACCTTTCTCAGGCTATTATGGTCCATATTATAGCAACCAATGACAGCTACACCACAGAACATGGGGCTATTCACATACATAGCTCCATGGTCTGTTTTTTTTCCTTTTCTGCCAGTATCTTCACTGTCTGCCACACTTTAAGTTGGAAAGTGCTTCAAACTTGTTTCAGCAATATGCAAAGCAATGAGATGTGAATTGTGTTTCAGACTTTAAAATGCTATAATGGGTTGTTGTTCTATGTGCTCATGATGTAGAAACTTGCAAGATGTGTGTGTGGGCGGCAAACTTCCTTTATGAGAGGATATGTTCACACTGCTGAGCTAATTCACAGTAGCCTATTTTCCATCAATCACATTGCTGTCATTTGTTTCTCTCCAGGTCTGATTGTGGACATGGCTGGAGACTACAGAGCAGGTTTCTACATGGCAGGAGCCACTCTTATACTATCAGCTGGATTTTTAGTTACTTTAGATAGAGTCCAACAAAGAAAAAAAAGAGGAAGCCAGACTAGTACTAAACCCAAAAGGACAACATTACCCTACCCTTCCTTCCGTCTCCTGAAACCTCAAAACAGAAAGTATTGAGGATACTGTGTAGTGGTGTGACTACACTGGGCCTCTGACTACATGTCAGGACATATGGAAGACTTTTACTTTCACCAAAATCACTATTACTAGGATTTACAAAACAACAGAAGTTTTGAGCAGGAATGTTTGAAACTAAGGAAGAAAGTAATCAGTTTACAAGCAAACTAGAGCAGTAACCATTACTTTACTATTTTGATGTTGAAGTTGCATTTTGACTATACAAGTCTTCATTCAGTACGATCCCACAGGGGTGTGCTAAGCAAAATAGGGAAACCATAATCTAAATGAAATTGCCATGAAGTGTGTATTCAGCAGATAGAAACTCTATCCCCAAATTCAGACTGCAGCTATCACTATCACATAGGAAGAGGCATCAGCTCACAAATGTTTAGCTTGAGGAAGTAGTGTTCAATATTTTTGGTAATCAAATTGGATGTGAAAGCACGAGTACTTGAATACAGTTTTGAGCTGAAGGGTTTGCAGGAACTCTCCAGAGCAGGGTTGGAATCAAACAAATAAATGGAGACGTTACATAAGTAATAGAATACGCTAGTGGGAAATGCAGTCCTAAACACCAGAAGTAAAAAGCAAAATACACACACATAAAATGGAGAAGGATTGATGAATACTAGAGAAAGACCTAAGGCTACGTGGACTTCAAACTGAGTAAGAATCCCAAATGCAAGCCTTTATTAAAAGTACTAAATGTCCTTCTGTGATATTGGAAAGACAGAGGAGATAATGATGCTTGCAAGGCTTTAACTGGAAGAAGTACATAAGTTGCAAAGAATTAAACGGAACAAAAATGAGAAAATTAAGAAAACACAACCTAAGGAAAATGAATAAAACATTATTTTGTCTGGTTTAGAAGACAAAAGTTTTTTCAGGGCATGAAATCAGCTTTCAAATCCATAATAGGCTGAGATAAAAAAACTTCCATGTTAAGCATGGAAGCAGATCAGAGGGAGAATAAGAAAACAGAGAGATATCAGAAAAGACATGAGCAAGAACCTAAATATATTCAATTGTGCTTCAGAGTAATAGAATGGACTAGATGACTTCCCGATGTCCCCTTTAGTCCCACATTCCAAATATCCTGAGGCAAATACTTTGAGTAAATACTGTATTTATGAGAATAAAAGAGTCTGTATCCAAGTAACCTTTATTTTACTGGGGGAAGAGAAAACTTAAAACAAGGGAGGAGGGCTGGATCACATTTAGAAAGAAAAAGGAAAAAAACATAATACTTCAAAGCTTTCAAACTATTATGAGTATCATAGATGCCCTACTTACAAACTTTAGAAACTTTTACCATGGCTTCCCCTGTGAATATAATATAACTCACTCATCTAAAATAATTACTTCTTGTCTTATAAAAATAACAAGTATTTCAAAATCTTAATTTAACTTCCAAGGAATCAGCTGAACCACTAGTAAATCAACTACTAGTGAGAGCTTGATTGCAGAACACACACTGGAAGGAACACAACTGGGCGTGTTGTAGCAAAGTCACGAAAAAACACTTTTCAAACTTGTAAATTGAAAAATATGGGTTTTTCTAGAAGTTTTATTCTTCAGTCTTGTGCAGTGTTCCAAAATTTAAAATAACTCTTCATTTTATAAAGGGAAAGGAAGGGGTAAGTGAAAAGAAGTTTCATTTTATAAGGTGAAAAGAAGGCAAATAGGGAGATGTTTAATAGGTACAGTTTCTACCTCTGACTTTTTGTTAAAATTCTGTATTTTTTCTACAAATCCTGTCACTACTTTATTTTGACATGTCCTGGCATCACATATGGGCAGTAAAGAAGGCATTTAGTGGCATGCTGTGCTGTATTAACAGAGTCACAGGGAGTAGATCAAGGGGGCTGATTATTCCCCTCTGCTCCAAAGTTGTGCATACATCTTGGAACACCAAGTAAAGGAAAGAAGTTAACAAACATGACTGAGTTCAGCAAGGGTCACTGAGAGACTGTGGAATTCAGCTGGTTCACCCAGGGGGAGTGGCAGCTTTGAGGGGCACAAACAGCAACCCTGGCAGCAATGGGAAGGAGAGAGGTGATGCAGCCAGGCTGTTCACAGTGGTGTGAAGGTGAGGCAGCAGCACAAGCTGAAACAGAAGAAGCTCAGGTTGGGGCCATGATGACAGCTTAGTGGTGGTGACATGGTCTAGGGTAGTTGGGCTGATGCCATCCTTGGGTGGGTGAGGTCCCAAGCAGCTTGGTCTGAGTCCAGAACTGGCTCAGTCAGGGCTGGGGCTGGAGATTTTCCAGTTCCCACCAGCCTGAACAGGATCTTGAAACAGGAACAAGAAATGAAGAGACATACTTTTATTTTCTTTGCTAAATGCACTGAATAGTATTAGTCACCTGGACACTGTGTCATCTGATACATATGTCTTTGTATCTGTTTAATGGCACAGAAGAAGTAAAATCCTAGAATCAAAGAATATGCCAGGTTGGAACGGACCCACAACGATTGAGTCCAACTCCTGGCCCTA
>VYZS01075208.1:1921-19318 GCA_013400695.1 Neodrepanis coruscans | reverse complement strand
GGCACAGAGAGCAGCGGGAGGGTCTAAATCCACTAGAGCAAATTCTTCCACATGTATTAGTGCCACCATCACCACAGCCAACAATTCATCTCATTCCTCTATTGCATGATGCCTGCATGCAAGGATGGAAAATTAACTGGTGGGTTTCCTAGATAATACTGGCAGCAGTAGTGACAGAGTGAACATTGCTAGCCAGGTGTGAGAGCTGGTGGACATTGAATGAGGTGTTTACAGGTACCAACCCAGCTCTCCATCCTTTTCCCTTATTCTACATTCTGTACTCCTCATTTAATTGATTGCAATGTCCAAGCCTCGGGGGTTCATCTTAGTAAAAATAAGATCGTTGAGCTAGTGTAAATGCACTTTTTCCAAGTTCCCTACTTACCCAAACAGAGCCAATTTCCTTCTCCACTCATTGGCTAGGTCTGTTTTGCCTCACACCCCTTACTCTTTTGTCCCTCATCCTTCTCTTTTTTCTGGTTCTTGCTACCCTTTCACTGTGTCCTATTCCCAAAGTCTTCATCTACTGCTATTGCCCTTTGCCTCTCTCAGTTTTTCAAGTTCCTGTCTGTCCCTTCTGCCAGCTGTAAGGAGCTGTCTCTTCCCACCAGGTTGAATTAAGGTTTGTCTGTCCTCTAGGTCCAACTTAGCACTTGTTTCAGACAAGTGTAGTTCTTCACACTGAGTTAGGACTAAGAAGAGAAGTCAGAAAGGGTATGGGGAAAATATGCCCCTGATATTTGTTTTGATGCTGGTCCAGAGCAGCTATTACAGGTATAAAAATTTTTCTACACTCTTAAAAGGAACTGCTTTGTAGAGGTATTTGAGCCAGCTGTGCCATCCATATCAGAGGGCATCACAGACTAGTTATTTCTTTGACTTGATATCCAGGAGATACTTGATAAAACACAGAAATATTAAAGCTTCCCTAAGAACTTTTCCCCAAAATCAAAATTCACAAAATACTTTTCTTGCTGTTGCAAATGGCAGAGCCCCTTTAGCTAAAGTTTTCTGACTATTGTAATGTCTTATATCTTATGCAGAAAGTTTTGGCACAAAGATGGCAAAATAATAAGTAGCTGAAAAAAATCATGCTCTTCTAATAAATATTAGAGAATTTTAATACTGGGCATGCTCTTTTTACTCAGTCATAAAAATATAGAAGCCTGTTTTACTGCACACAGTTTTGATTACTCTTGTTCACGTAGATGAGTGCAATAGTCTCTTCTACTTATTTATATGCAGTTTTAAACTGTTAGAGGGACCAGAGTTTGAAAAGCACCATATTAGTCTGATTATAGTAATTCTCTTTTGTTTGTCTTGAGAAAATTAATAAAGATTTAACATGGACAAAACATTTGTTCTGTTGTTTTGTGATCTGTATAGGGAGGTGGGAGGGAAATAGGAAATAAAGATGTCACCCAGCCTAAACCATCAGACACTAAGGTACCAATAAAATGTCCAGGACTGGGACAAACAGCTCTCATCTTCTCATGAGGGACCTCATGGTCTTTGCACAGCTCACAATTCATTAAATAAAACATGTTATGTATTAGCAGTCAAGTGGCTTGGTTTGTGCAATTTAGTGGGTATGTGAGTGAGCTTTTCGTGTGGCAGCACTGTTGGATCTTGATTCTCCTATCTTGGTGTGCACCAGCAGCCTGCCTCTCAGATAAGAGGTGGATGTAAGCTAGCAGACACATAGATGGAAAACGTACCTTCTTTATCTTTCTGGACCTATGCAGAGTGAGTTTGATTATTCTGAGGCTTGCTGTGAGGAATATCTTTTTTCCCAGGCTTTTTAAGTAGGAGAGATTTGGGGGTATACATGTGTGAATGGAGAGAGACGCTAACCTTAGCTTTATTGCTGTAGTATTCCGGACTAGATTTTCACATCTATTGTTACAAACATACTGATCCTAGGGGAAATGAGTACATTTATAGGCAAAAAATAAGTGGATAAATGGCTGCTTAACCTGTATATTAATGCCATAGACCTTCCCCCTGGAGACCTGGTGAGCTAAAGTGTGCAGGTATCAAAAAGCAATTGTATCTGTAGTGTGCTCTCTGATTCAACAGACCCAGCAACCTATACTACAGAGAGCAAAAATGGTCTGGGAATTAGAGTTTCGGAATAGAGGATTTCAGATTCTTCAGTTGTCAGTATGATCACTAAACTCACCCACATTTAAGACGAAAAAGATAAGTCCCCTGATTGGAACAGGAGTTTCTCTCAAATGCACTGCAGAAAGGGTGTCAGACTGGCAAAATCTGTCACAAGATGCAACACTGGTAATAACAAAACTCTGGCTTACTGTGCTTTTCACACCTGAAAAGACTGAAAGCATATCCTTAAGACCAACATTACTCTGTGTTGTCTCTCTTTTTAGTATATCTTCACTAGATTAATGCTATTTTTCCCTGAAAGCACCAACCCTTCAGTAAAATCTTCATCCCAATTCATTCTCTGACTGCATTCATCAGATGATTGTCAAATATACACCACCAGAGTTGACCAAGAGACAATGCTTCACTCATACAGTGCATCCTCATCCTCAGGATTTATGCTGTTTCTGTAGTGCACTATGGCATCCAACTCCTAAATGATGGGACATATGCCTTATTTAATTATTTCAATAAATCCCAGAAATGTTAATGTGTTGGCATGCAGGTAACCAAAGCCTACTATAATTAAATATTTAGATTTTATGGCTTTGAATTCTACAGCATTGCCGGATGTAGTCCTCTCAAGTTGAATAAAAAGGGCAAAAGACACTCCCAAAGTAAGTTTGTGTTTATCAAATACTTAAGATTGAACACACATTTTCTGAAGGTCTTCTTTAGTTTAATAGTGTGGCAAACAATCCTCACCAAATTCTTCCAAAGCTTTTCTGAGCAGCTACCACAAAGGTAATCAGATCTGTGTTAATTAATATTCAGAGAAGCTCTAAATCAAAATATTTAAAAAGACAAGGGAATAGACCATGATAGTTTATTTAGCAACACGATTCTCTAAATTTTCTTCAGATCTGTTTCAAATGCTATTAAAAGAAACCTTGGAAGATAATCTAAGGATTAGCTTTCAATGAAAAAACTTTGCATCAAAGCAAGTAAAAGCAAATATTTCAGGGCTACTTTTTGTCTAAAAGGGAAAGGGCAGAATAAAAAAGTTAAGTCTTTGAGTAAAGCAAGCAAAGCATCCCTGGATGGTTTATGAAATAGCATAAAGATAAGATTAAACCTTCTGAACCTACATTCCAACAGTACTAGTGGTGTTGAACTTTGGGTATCTGCATTTGCTCTTGACCTTGAACCAATTTCATAGTGAAGGCATAGACATGCTGTCTGAGTTACATCACAGTATCTGTGGTGAGCTGTAAGGAAATAAGGACTGTAAGATAACTGAGTTCAAAGTCACAAACAGTTTAAATACAATGTTTTAAGGCTGACATATCTTATATGTTAACTGCAATTGTTTTATTTGGATGGTTGTTCTGCAGATAGTTTGATACAGGCACAGATTCAGTCTAGAAATGTTGCTGGAATAGAAAATGAAGTTTTTGCAGTAGGACTCAGTGCAATTTACAAGGATGAAATCAGTGAGTGGCTTTCTCCATTTCATATTCTTTACAATGTACTGTGCTACCTCCCAGTAGGAAAAGGTTACATGGCTTCTGTTCCCTGGATTGAAGCAGACCTAATGATTTCCCACCGGTTTCACCCTTCAGTGTATGTCAAGAAAACCCATCTTCATCTTGCACATATAAGAGGAAGATACAAATAAAATCAGGAAGAAATGAGGAACAAACCACATAAAACAGAATGTGCTTATACTTACCACCTTCCACAACAAGGTCTGTTGGTCAGTGTTTATTTTGTGATTAATTTTGTAGTCAAATTTATCTGTGGCAGAAGCCAACCACATACTTTCCATTTAGATTTGCTATGAATTTGGTCCGGCATTCCTAATTTAGAGAAACAAGCTTCAAGGTACCCTTCAGGGCTGTCACCAGGTCCTCTTGGAATGAAGCTTAAAGGTTCTCTCACAGCCACCCACTGGATTTCAGGTCATGGATGCTGCCTTTAAACGTCATTCCTGCGCCCAGGGGCAGCCTCAGCTTCTTAGTGCAAATGTAGTATTCCCCCCACCCCAGTCTTAACGAGGCATAACTCTTTTATCATGTACAACTATGTGTGGTTTCTTCCAGATCATTCCTGAAATGTCTTTTGTAACTAAAAAAGTAATATCTCTAGCAGGGCTTTGGTAAGAAGGATTGTAGGCAGTAGTGTGCGATCTTCAATTTGGCATCATTGAATATAGGACCCTCTGTGCCACAACTGCCCACAAGATACATAGGCCTTGTGGTGCATCACCATGCATGACAAGAGGATCCAAGAAAGAAAGACTATGTACAACTGTACAAGGGCAAATTCATCTGCTCTTATAGTACAAAGATTGTTTTGGTTAATATGGCAAACAAGAGAAAGAAATAGAGGTCGCATGCCACTGTCCTAGAGCTACAAGAAAGTCACAAGATAATTGTTTACATTCCTTAGACATTGTATCATAGTCTGGACATGCTGTATTAATAATTTAACAATGCTACAAAGGATGAAGAGCGATATCTCTTGATGGTAGTGTTTACACTTAGTTACTTATCTAGTCCTTAGTTCCTCAGTTCCTTATCCTGATGATTCTTTTTGCTATCCGGATTCTATAGCAGCACGAGGCCATGAATGACCTTATTTTCATTCAGCAGTAGAAGAAAATTATAATCATTATTGTTGTTACTGCTGTCACATTTAATAATTATACAGATACTGTACTTTCATGGGCTGGTAATGGCATCACTGGAAGGAACTGAGTAGATTTTTATCTGTCACCTTGAAAATTAGTATCTTAAGGAGGGTGTGACACAAGTTGACAAAACCAAGTGTGGCTCAGGGAGGGTGAGTAGTCATTGAAAGTTTGACCAAGAAAATGAAAATATTAAGTGAAACCAGCAGCATTCATACTCAAAACAAGGAGAAAGGGGTGACAGACTGAGATAGCTGGGGTTGCTAAGCCTGGAGAGCGGAAGGCTCTGGGGAGGAGAGGGACTTTTTTTCAGAGCATGTAATGATAGGACAAGGAACAATGGTAAAACTGAAAGAGGGTAGGCTTAAATTAGAGATATTCTTGACTGTGAGGGTAATGAGATACTGGAAGAGGTTACCCAGAAAAGCTCTGGTTGCCCCATCTCTGGATGGTTCCCAGGCAGGCTGGATAGGGCTTTGGAATGTGTGCCTGCTCACGGTAGCAGGGTTCCAAATTAACCATCCTATGATTCTTTACACAGGAAGAGGTGATGTGAGAAGCTTGTTGCCAGTTAATGTTGAAGTCTACATCAGTGACTGAAAGGCTGGACTAGCAGATGAATGAAAAATCCACTGAAGGCTACTAAATATAGATATCTAGCTCAGAAACTCACTTGAGCTGAAAGTACTTGAAGGATAAAAGAATATTAAGGGAAATTATAATGTATACTTATCTTGGTTTTACTGTTACTTAAGCATCCCCTTATGGCCACAGGTGGAGTTAGCCTCATGGCCAGAGGATCTGACTGCCAATGGCTAGGTGTTAAAAATTGGTATGTTGAGTACTTTGAAAGCTTGGTACACAGAGATCTTGAATGTTATAGGAGTGCTTTGCATCTTCGGGGTTCGGAAGGAAAGTAGTCTTGTTTTATGAGTTCTTAAGATTTTTACCAATTCCTATTCCTTAGGATGAGGAGACTCCAGCTTTTCTAGCAATATTGTAGCTAAAAATAAAATTGGCAAATAATTCAGAAAACTAAGGTGTTGGACAACCTTTTCTGAACCTCTTAAGAGGAACTTGTTCCAACGCAGCATACTTAGAAGGAGAGAGCCTGGGATATTCAGATTGATAGTTTTGTTCAATAGTACACAGGTTGTTCAGGCAATCTCAGTATTGGATGAACAAGTGAAATCATAATATTATATTGTTGAATGTCTGTAGTCAGTGTAAAACACGCAAGGATGACAAGCACACTGCAAAACAATTATAAACATGGTTCCTTTCTAAAAGGATTTGAGTTCAAATGTTCTGATACTGCAAGTGGACAGCTGCAAGCAGAACAGCAGTGCTCAGAGATCGGCAAGAGCCTGAGTGAAAACACAGGTAAATGGAGTCAGTGACCCCTACATGAAGGATCATGACTTACTTTTAGACTATGTGGAAGAAGATCAAGGTGCAAAAGAGCTACAGGGATAACACATACTTTATTCTGAAGACTGGCCTAAATTAATTATTCTTGTTATTTAAATTAACAACTTGTTGAATGAGAATGATTAATGTAGCTTTTTTAACCTGGCAGTTTTAAGAGTCTTTTGTCTTGAAGTGATTGTGATACTTGGATGAGGAGTGACAGGGAAGTTGTATGCATAATAGAACAAACAAAAGCTTTGAAATCCAAGAGGTTTCTAAGCCATAGTGGGAGGGGAAATGCCCTTGGATGGATAAAAAAACTGTTCAGAAGACATCTTGCTTTTGGCTGTGGTAGTTAATTTTCTTTAGAGTAGCTAGTACATCCCTAATTTTGGATTCAGATGAGAACAATATAGATTTTAGTTGTTGCTAAGTAGTGCTTACTCTAAATCAAAGACTTTCCAGTTTCCCATGCTCTGCCAGCAAGGAGATACACAATAAGTCATGAGGGAGCACAGGCAGGACAGCTGACCCAAACTGGCCAAAGGGATATTGCATGCCATAGAGAGTCATGCTCAGTATATACACTTGGGAAAGTCAGCTGGGAGCTGCCACTCACTGCTGGGGGACAAGTAGGACATCGGTCAGAGACTGGTGAGCAACTGAGTTGTTCATCACTTGTTTCTTTGGGATTTATTAATATATTTTTTTTAAAAATTACAATTAATATTGTTATTAATAGTATTACATTGTACTTTGTTTCAATTATTAAACTTTTCCCATCTCAACCCATATGGGCACTCAGCACTGTGTGGTGACCAGTGACAGTACCCAAGGAAATGGCCTGAAGCTGTGATGTGGGAAGTTTAGTTTGGATATTAGAAAAAGGTTCTTCACCCAGAGCATGGTTGTGTACTGGAACAGGCTCCCCAGAGAAATGGTCACAGCACCAAGTCTGTTTGGCTTGGTGTTTGGAGATGTTTGGATGATACTCTCAGGCACTCTTGAGATGGTCCTGTGCAGGGTTAAGAGCTGGACTTGATGATCCTTGTGGGTCCCTTCCAACTCAGCATATTCTTCATCAGTCTGTGATTCTGTGCATTTCTGGCTGAAGAGAACATTACCTTTGGTAGGTGGGACAAAATAATGTTCTCTGGCCTTGCTGGTTTATCTGATAGTGGTGTGTGCTTTGTCAAGTGTGGTAAAAAGTGTGATGTGACACTTCAGTATGAATCGCTGCTGCTGAAGTCATACTTCTGCACTTCTGGTGTGTCTCTGGCATAGCTGAAATGCTCCAAACCCTCACAGGACACTATTTAAGGACATTATTTTCTTTAGGTGTTATGTATTTTATCTACTATTTATGGGTCTGGTTGTTATTGAGAACCCCACAGTTGAGGATGACTTAACTTCCCATCACTACCTTTGATTATTCAATTGTTCCCATCATCTTGAAATGCTGTATTAATAGTCCAGCTGTTTTTTTCATTTGCAAGCAGAGCTGTGACTTTCCCAAGAACTGCTGTAACAACAAGAAGAAAAAAATTCTACAAATACAAGATAGACATTTACTTGCTTATTATGCTTCTTCTAGACTATCCTCTAGGTTAAAAAATACATGAAATAATTTTTCTCGTAAGGTGATGATAAATTCATGCATACTGAGGTACCACTTTCATAGACTCAGAATGTTAAGGGTTGGAAGGGACCTTAAAGATCATCTAGTCTCAAACCCTTGCCATGGTAAGAGACATCTTCCACTAGAACACGTTGCTCGAGGCCTTACCCAACCTGGCGGTAAACACTGACAGGGTCAGGACATCCACAACCTCCCTGGCCAACCTGTTCCAGCATCCCACTACCTTCACAGTAAAGAGTTTCTTCCTGATAGCTAACCTAATTTTCCCCTCTTTCAGTTTATTCCCATTACTCCTTGCCCTGTCACTGCAGTTTCTAATAGAGTCCCTCTCCAGCTTCACTTTAGTCCTTCTTCAGAAACTGGAAGGTTGCCATGTGTATTCCATGCAACTTCCTCTTCTCCAGTCTGAACAGCCCGAACTTTCCCAGCTTGTCATTGTAGGGGAAGTGTTCCAGTCCCAAACTTAATTCCGTAGCCCTCCTCAAGACCTGCTCCAACAATTCCATGTCCTTCTTATACTGGGGCCACTAAAACTGTACACAGGACTGCAGNGGGCCGGCGGGGGCGATGCCCCGTCGCTAGAGCGGAGCGGGACCCGCCGGCAGCGCACGGCCGCCATGGGGCGGTACTCAGGGAAGACGTGCCGCCTCATCTTCATGCTGGTGCTCACTGTCGGCTTCTTCGTGGCCGAGCTGGTGTCCGGCTACCTAGGCAACTCCATCGCGCTGGTGTCCGACTCCTTCAACATGCTCTCGGACCTCATCTCCCTCTGCGTGGGGCTCTCCACCGGGCGCATCGCTCGCCGCAGCCGCCGCGGCCCCCGCGCCACCTACGGCTACAGCCGCGCCGAGGCGGTTGGAGCCCTCAGCAACGCCGTCTTCCTCACCGCCCTCTGCTTCACCATCCTCGTGGACTCCGTCCTCCGCCTCGCCCGGCCCGAGCCCATTGACGACGCCCAGCTGGTGCTTATCGTCGGCACCCNGGAAGGGACCTTAAAGATCATCTAGTCTCAAACCCTTGCCATGGTAAGAGACATCTTCCACTAGAACACGTTGCTCGAGGCCTTACCCAACCTGGCGGTAAACACTGACAGGGTCAGGACATCCACAACCTCCCTGGCCAACCTGTTCCAGCATCCCACTACCTTCACAGTAAAGAGTTTCTTCCTGATAGCTAACCTAATTTTCCCCTCTTTCAGTTTATTCCCATTACTCCTTGCCCTGTCACTGCAGTTTCTAATAGAGTCCCTCTCCAGCTTCACTTTAGTCCTTCTTCAGAAACTGGAAGGTTGCCATGTGTATTCCATGCAACTTCCTCTTCTCCAGTCTGAACAGCCCGAACTTTCCCAGCTTGTCATTGTAGGGGAAGTGTTCCAGTCCCAAACTTAATTCCGTAGCCCTCCTCAAGACCTGCTCCAACAATTCCATGTCCTTCTTATACTGGGGCCACTAAAACTGTACACAGGACTGCAGGTGAGGTCTTACAAGAGCAGAGTAGAGGAGCATAATAACCTGGTTTTACCTGCTGGCCACAGTCCTTTTGATGCAGCCCAGGATTAAGCTGGGCACACCTTTTGACACACCTTTTTGAAGGCTGGTGTTTGGAAATGAGCTGGCTCAGTAGATGGCACTCTGTCCTTCGGTTTGGCACTTAAGCCACCAATAAAGTACTAAAGGAGCCTAACTATTGGATCCGGCACTGGAACTTCCCCTTCGTCTCTGGACCGCAGGAGGAGGCAGGATAGCCCTACCCGAGAGGGCGCTTGGGCAGCCGCCGTGCCGGCTCCGCGCCTCCCCACGGCTCATGTCTTCTCTATTTATTCCGCGATCGACTGATTTCGTGTCGCCCTCAGTCGCTCCTAGTGGCTCGCTGTGCCGGGGCGGGNCACCGCCCTCTGCTTCACCATCCTCGTGGACTCCGTCCTCCGCCTCGCCCGGCCCGAGCCCATTGACGACGCCCAGCTGGTGCTTATCGTCGGCACCCTCGGCCTCGCCGTCAACGTCGTGGGGCTCCTCGTCTTCCAGGACTGGGGTGCCTGCTGCCGCTGTCGGGGCACGTCCACCCCGCCGCCCGCTGCCGCTGCGCTGGGGGATGTGCCTGGTGGCAAGCTGGAGGGGGAGGAGGATGAAGCAGGTGCCTTTCGGCTGCATCCTCACCTTCCCCTCGTGTTCCGCACCTCTCCCCATCCCACCCCCCTCTCCCCAGCCTTCGCCGCTCCTCCCCATCCCCTCTCTTCGTCTGGTTTTCCTTTGGGACCCGCCGAGGTGTTGGACCCATCCGTGGGCCTTGGGGGCTTCCACTAAGCTCACTCAGACACCGGCTGCCTCTTTCAGCTTGTACTTTACACTGGGCTGCTGGGCGGCCCATCGGGATGGGGGAAGGAGGTATTGCTCATAGGGCTGCCTGGGAAATATTCTGGCTTGGTTGTTTTCTTTTCTTCTTGTTGTCTTTGAAATAAGTTGGTTTTGAGAAGGTTGATGTTTTTTCTGTTTGTAGAACTTATACACAACACAGCGTTTCTTCTTTGAATGCAGGTGATTCACCAACTGACCAAAAAAGCCCTGAAGAGGGGTCTGAGAAGAAAAAAGAGAAAAAGTCTGAAGCCTTGAACATCAGAGGTAGGGCATGGGAAGACACAGCTAATATTATGTTAACTTCAAATGCTTTCTGGTTTCCATTTCAGATTCCACCCTCTCTCCTGTCCCCCTCCCACCAAATATCAGTAAGAAAAGGAGCAAAAGCCCAGAACTGTTCTATGTAATTTAACCCAGTTATCTTTAGCAGAAAGGTTTAGGTTGTATGAAATACTGCAAGTAATGACAAAATAGTGTCATGCTGATTTGGCTCTGAGTTTGCTTATAGATTTATTCTTTAAAAGATTTTGGAAACCCTATTGTACTAAGCTTAAATCACTAGCAGCTTTACAGGGAGGTAATACAGGTAGCCAGGGGGAACACCTTTGAGTGTCACTGCTATAATGGTTGAGCAGTTTTCAACTTTAAAATTATTTTAGGCAGAAAACAGAATTTCTTTTAAATACCAAGGTTGATAGTGTTTTGTTGTCAGCAAAGCAAAAAGGTTCTGAAGCTGGTGCTGCAGCACCATGTTTTTCCAGGTCCTTGAACTGTGAACCCATTCCTGGGAGAGTCTGGAACAGGATCAGTCCTCTTACATTGTAATTTGGCAGATCTCTTGGATTCTATGGAATGAAACACTATAGCTACTTCTAGGAATAAATTACTGACGTGTCACTCTCACGTGTCTGTTGTAGGTGTTTCCATGTATACATCTTTATGTACCTACTCTGACCAGAGCCAAATGATCTGCTTTGAGTATATGAAACATTGAATTTGCTCCCAAGGAAAGGGCTGTCAGAAACCTGAAACAAGACAGTAGTTTCAGGCTTCTTATGGTCACCTATTGGCATCCAATATTCCTCTAAGGTCTTTGGTTTGCATTGCTTGAATTCCCCTTAAGAGATTGATGTGACAGTAAAGTATCTGTGTTTGTTGGGCTTTTTTTGCTCTTTTTTTGTGTGTGTTGGTCTACCTGTCTTTCAAAAGTGTGTTCAGAGCTACACAAATACATCTGTAAGGGAAGATGCTTTGGAAAATCAAGCCATGTACTAGAACCACAACACTTGCCTGAAATTGGTGTCACTGGATATTGTGGCATTATAGTGGTAAGAATATTGGAGCAGGATAAGCAAACTGTCACACTCAGGAATGGTGGAGACAAGAATAAGAAACCAATCACTTTAGAGAGGACCTTGTTTGCCTGAACCACAGTGATATAATGATGCTGGAAACTTTCAAAAGGTTAAGGAGTTTTGTGTCAGTTATTTTAAAATATTTGTCATCTTTGATTTTTGAAAAGAGAATTTTTTTAAAGGCTATTTTAATATGTCATTTTTAGCAAAAGCAATTTGTATTGTCATTACAAATATTCATTGCTTCTGTAGCCAATGCTACAGACACGTGTCTTTGAAATTCTGATTCAAAATCCATGTTTTTCTCTTGAAGTTTGTTACATAGCTTAATTACTTAATTCATAATCACTTGGTAAAAAAATTCTTATATTGTAGAACTGCAGCCTTCCTGAAAAACCTGGCTGGACAAAATGGATTGGCAGAAGAAGGGCTCCCTTGGTTTTGAAAGTAGTAGGAACAGGAGTCCATATATTCTGTCTGACAGAATTAATTATTGTAGTGTGATAGTATTTCTTTTACTTCTTGAGCAGAATAGTTCAGACTGACCAACACAAGCTGTTGGAAACTCTGTGTTACCTATGGCCTTACCATACTGACTTTATTTAGTAAAAATTAGTTTTCAGTTCTAGCTTATAATACTAGCTTTTGGGGTTTGATAGGGAAATGGGTTAATTTCTGTCTTGGCCTTCATTATATGATGCTTTACCAAGATATACATATTAATGACATAAATAATGTAAAATAAACATTTTTCAAATTTTATATTCTCAATTAATAATTTGTCAAAATTCTGACATACTTTATTTGTGATTCAAAAGAAGATTTTTTGAAACATAGTCCTGTTCTTTATAAGTTGTGCTCTCTAGTTCCTTGCCTTGGCAATTGCATCCTTCCTGTCTCTCTTGCTGTGCAATAGTTGATAGCCCATGCTGAATCAGGATTATTTGTAAATGAAAAGGAAACACTGCAACACTGTTACGAGGAGTAAAACCCCGTGGGACTCTGCCAAATGGGGCAGAACACGCCTGACTCCAGCAAAAAGAGCTGGACTCACTGGAAGCTTGTACTTTCTTATCTGACCCAAGTGCTTTGGAGGAACTCCAGAGGTTGTTGCCTTTATTTCTCACACAGATCAAGGTGTGTGTACAGAACTGGCAAGAAACAGCAGCACAGACACAGTTCTAGGGCTGATCCAGTATCCAGCATCACCAAAGGATCCAAACTCTTTGCTGTGTTAATGAGTTTTGGGGAGAGCTTTTTACAGCTTCTCCTGCCCAGAGGAAGGGATTAAATGGCAGTGAAGCACTTGAAAGTATGTGTCGTAGGGATGATAAATTCTCTCACAGGCCCCAAATAAAAAGTATCGTCAAAGAAATTAACTTTATAGAGAGAGAGATGTCCTGGATGAGGCTTGGAATGAAATCTGAGTCTGAATAGTAAAGCCTGACAAAACTGGAGTGTGTTTGATGGGAAGAGAGAAGTTTATGTATAGTAATAAAACGAAAAAGAAGAAAAAGGACTTATCGGATTATTGTAACTTTATATCAAGAAGACTACTTTGGTCATCGTAGTTTAAAGGGCAGCAAAACATGTGTTACTGTAAGAGCTTGTTTAGAGTCTTTAAACCTTTGTGCAAAACCATACTTACAAATGTAAAAAGAGGTATCCAGCATTCCTCTCAATTTAGAGTAGTCCAGGCACATATTAAACCATGTGATTGACTCTCAGACTAGATCCTGATTTTTGGCAGGTCTGAGGTCTAGTACTATTTGTGGTACAAGGATTAATAAGGTACAAGGATTGGTTATCAAGCTTTTTTCTGAAAATTGGAGTTTGAAGGTAATTTGAGCCATAAGGATGGATTTAGATTTTGCTTAGGTAATTTTTCAGATTTCAGCAGTGTCACTGCTGTGAGTGTCTCTGTCAGTGAAAGTGTTGGGGGGAGAATAACTATTACTGTTACTGTAACTATTGCTCTCTCAGCTTTCAGGGTAGAATGGATAGATTTAGTCATCAATTTTTAATTGAGATTTAATGTGCCAGGATCTCTTAATAATCTTCAGGCATTTAAGCAAACACATTTTATGTTGCCATGGTATTGCAGTTGGACAGAAGTTGCTAGCATACGCTACATGTTTAATAATGCATCCCACTTCAACAGCTGCGCTTCAGAGTCAGTATTTCCTTTGCTGTTTTTTTCCTGAAAGCTGTTACAAAAAACTTTGGTTATGAAATTAATGCCTGGAATATTGCATTCTTAATGTCAAGTAGAACATACTTGAAAAATGCAGCATTACTTCCTCCTTACCACCTAAAAACTCAAAACAAAGCAAAAAAATCTTGAACCACCTCACTAATGGAAATTATACCTTTTTTTTTCAGGTGTTCTTTTGCATGTTATGGGAGATGCACTTGGATCTGTGGTCGTGGTAGTTACTGCTACTATCTTCTATGTACGTCCTCTGGGGAATGCTCCATGTAATTGGCAGTGCTACATTGATCCAAGCTTGACGATAATTATGGTGTTCATCATCTTGTCTTCTGCATTCCCGCTTATGAAGGAGACCGCAACTATTTTGTTGCAGATGGTCCCCAAAGGTGTTAATATGCAACTACTGAGTAAGTCAAATTTGTTACTGAAATGCTGTTAGTTTTAATTTTATATTTCAATGCATATGTTATTCATGGGATGACATGTTTGGATTATTTACTCATAATAGCTCTAAATTCTCAAGAACCGCGAGACATAGTCACATGTCTGTGTCCTAGCAACATGACTCAAATCTCTCTGGATTAGTTAAAGCATGCATTTTGAGAATGTAGTACTCCAACAATACATCAAAAATACCACATCTTGAGCTGTTAATGCTTTGTGTGGGTTGTTTGTGAAAGAAAAAACACTGAGTTACAATATTTTCCAACCTTGTAGTGGCTACTTTCAAAAGGCTTTCAAAACAGCTTAGAAATTTCCATTAAGGTCAGTTACTTTTGTAGCCCTTGGATGCTGCTCACACTGGTTAATTGTGGGATAGCATGGGGTATTTCAGGAATTCCATCCTGCTCAGGGCTTAACGAAACCAGAAGATGTGAGGTCTTAATGGAAGAAGTGGTGCTCTAACATTTCTTCTATGAACAGCTGGTAAATTGCCTGAGGAAATTGTGAACCCAAAAGGAAATGTGGCCTGTTCATGCAGTCATCTGGAGGCTGAACTGAAAGCACTTGGGAGTAAACATGTTTTATCGAGTATATCTCATCTAAAATGATAGTTTGGACGCTGCTGCTTTTGGATAGTATGCCTAATGGGACAGAGGATAATTAGCTGGTACAGCAAAGCCTCTAATATTTTCCTCTTATGTCTTTCAGCTGACAGACTAGCTCATGTACCAGGGGTTATCAGTCTTCATGAGGTGCATGTCTGGGAGCTTGCAAGTAGGAAGAATATTGCCACTCTTCATATCAAGTGCCAAACCCCTAAAGATTACCAAGATGCTGCTTATAAAATACGGGAGATTTTCCATGAAGCTGGGGTTCATTCTGTGACCATCCAGCCTGAGTATGTTGACCACAAGACCTCCCAGCTACTTTGCAGCTCACCCTGCATCTCAAAAGCTTGTGACTCTCAACTGTGCTGCAGTCAGCAGGAGCCCCCCCATGCTAAAACTAATGGCTATATGGAGAAAAACGACAGTTGCTTTTCTGCACAGCATAAAGACAATGGTTCAAGTAAAAGTGACACTGAAATCCCTATTGAAGACCCAGCAGCAGAGGATAGCATGAAAAATTGTGGCATTTCTGATGAGAAATCACAGCCGAGCAGTACACGATTTTAGGTAGTTTCCTCTACTCTGTGACTTATTTCATAGAACAAATGTGTCTTGGCTGGGAAGGGGTCATTGGTGGAGCTGAAGCTGGTGTGATAAAAACATTTCTGTGCTTTAGCTATAAACCAAAATACACCTAAAAGCCCCTCGTATCTGAAAATAGGATTAAGATACCAAGGCTGTTGCATTCTTCTAACATTTTTCTGATGCAGCCTTACCCAGTTCCTTACCAAACTAAGGGTGAATTCCTGTTCTTAGAGTGGATGAGGTGTATCACTTACTGTCTGCACTGACATTTGCAGTTCATGGCCAGTGGCAGTGGGAATGAAACTCTGGCCTTTCCTGCTGAAATGAGCTCTTTCTTGAAAGCCCTGTGTCTAGTTAATGATTGCACTGGGATGAAGTACTGTTTATTTATAAAGGACTTCAGTAGAGATGCTTTACTGATCCTTAAACCCCGTTTTTGCATGGACAGTTCATGTTTAACAGTAACTCTTGTGCTTCTGGCCAGTGGGGTTTGTGAATGAAATTAAGAGTGACTAAGGAGAAGCACTTAGGAATTTTGACTTTCATTGTTTTCTTGATTTATTCCTGTATTTAGAGACAGAGCAGAAGCTAGTCTTACTTCTCTAATAGTAATACTGGGGTCCCAGCCTAATTACAGATGAGTGTGTTAAGGAATAGACTGCTTGTCATGAAAGTGAATAAATGCCTATTAAGATAGTCTGTACTGATTCTAGCAAGTGCAGGCAGTCATCCAATTAACTTTAATCTTGTTCACTCTTGTGATTGTACAACTCAGTCTTTTAAAATATTTTTTCCTTCTCCTGACAACAGAAGTTCTAAGAGCCACAGTCTTATTTTATCACTGTGCTTTATCTTTAACATTGAGTGTCTGTCATTATTCATGCTGAATAAATAAGCTAATGTGTTTATTATGAACAGTTAAAAATCTACAATTCTATTAATAATTTAATATTGTATTAATTAAGGAAGTACCTTTAAGTCTTGTATACAGTATTATCACTTAGAGGGAGCTTAAAAAAAAATTAAACCAGGGAATTTTTCCTGGTTTAGTCTTAATTATTTCTTGTTGTCTGAGCCCTTCCCTCTGCCCAAAAATGTATCTCAAAGTGTATTTAGTGAAGCAGCTCATTATCTTTTTACTGCTTGNCTGAATGTAAATCAGGAAACATTGTAAGAATTACTCTGTCTTTTAAAAGCGTGTGGCATAAAGTAAGACAGCCCTTTCTTCTGTTCTTTTTTTCCTCCTTATTTTCATCTGTGATGATGTTTAAATGTTGAAGTCTAGATGTAAATAAATATATTTATAGGGGTTTTGAGAACTGGAATGGAAAGCTCTCAAAATAACAACAAAGTCTGTGGGAGAACTTGCTTCCCAGATATCCTCTAAAACAAGCGCCCTTTCATAATTATGCATTTGTGTCTTAAATCAGGTAATTTTTTTATAATACGTATACAAGTTTTATTAAATGGTTGAAAGCTGGAATGCTAGTTTTTACTCTGGGATTAAAGAAAACTATTATGTGTGATGTTGGAACATTTGACAAAACGGACCATCTTTATCTTTTTTCTTCCAGTGTTTGTTAAAAAGCTGGTTATATGTTTTCTGAACTTTTAGAAGTCTTGTAACCTGAAAATACAATGAAGTAATATCCTTAAACGTTTTTGTTGTTGTCTGGTTGAATGTACTGTAATTGCTGCCTGTAAATAAATGGGAAAATAACAGGGATTATACAAATCTTCAGGTCTAGAAAACAAGCAGATGTAAAATTTGCTTTATTACTTAAGCAAGCCAAACCAACAAAGTTATGTTATTTATGACATGAACCTCGCTTTTTTTGTATAGAGACTTTCAGGGTACACAACTAAGGTTTCTTACCGGCATCTTTGCTTTCATTTGAGTCCCCCCAAAAATGTTTTCCTCCTCCTGAAACAAAATATTCTTCTCCTTTCTTTTAAGTGAGTCACAACTAGGCTGTACTGGGCAGCCCCTCT
>VYZS01075198.1:52016-89659 GCA_013400695.1 Neodrepanis coruscans | reverse complement strand
CCCTGCCCTCACCATGGGGGAAAGGGAAAAACAAGAAACAACCTAACAACCCAGAGGCTGGCACCTGCAAACCCCCCCCCAAAAAATAAAATAAAATGTATCTGTGGAAACAAAGGCAGCAGTCCTTCCAGAGGCAGTGTGTCTGTGAAGAAGTCTTCCCAAAAGGGATTCTCTCAGGCTGAGGAAGATGAAAAGCAGTAGCGATCTCAGGGAACTCCGTGGAGGAAGGGACAGCAGGCAGCAAAAGTCCAGCTGGGGAGGGGGGAAGTCCTCAAAGCCGTGCTGAGTAGAGACGCCCTGCCTTCAGCTTCAGAGTTCCCGGGGAAAGAGCAAGGGCCCGTGCTCTGTCCTGCAGATTAAAATCCCAGTCCCTTCCCAGCATTCCTTGTGGGTCTCCGGGGCTGATGGGAAAACCCCCGGTAGGGGTAACCTTGGTAACCTGGCTACTCCTCCCAGCCAGATGTGGCATAGGAGAAAGAGTTATTTTTTCTTTGTCTTCCCCTGCGGTTTTTTAAGCCAAACCATTACAACTACCCATAGTTGCCTCTATGCAAAATTACTTAAGAACAAAGTGTCACAACGATTCATATGGAAGCCATTTCCTTCTGCAATCAGCAAACATTTTGGCCAGCAAGGACCTTGCATCCATGCAGCACACCTCACACCTCCTGCTAGAGTCCCTTCTGGGGTAAGAGGGAGAACATAGCTTCATCTTGCTCAAGTACAGTCTTGGGATGCAGCTGAGTCACATTTCCAGGCATACAGTCACTCTCATTGCCACAGCATACAGAAACAAAGAACAGATGAAAAGGGAAGATCCGGGAAAAGGACAGGGAAATGTAGAGTTAGAGAAAGGAACAGCAGATAAACACAGAGTATGCTGACACAGAGTCCAAATTGAAAGAGATCTGCTCACGTGTCCTTTTCAGGTTGAAGCTGCTGCTGCCTTGGGAAAGAACCACTCTTGGGAGAAACAAACTATTTTAAACTGCCCTAATGCTCCTGTCCTTTCACAGTGAGTCACACTGTTCTCCTGCTGTCAGCTTCAAGACACAGTTCTGTGCTAGGACCTTGATTGAAAACATCTGGAGGCTCATACATACCTACTGGCAGCATGGTCACCTTGGCTCCTAGAAAAATTAGAGGTTGGGAGAGATTGGAGTATCTCAAACTTATTTAAAAAAATGAACCAAAAAAAGAAAAAAAAACCAAACAAACCAGAAATCACAAGGCTGATAGGAAGCGCAAAGTGCAACATCAGCACTGTGCTTGCCTCTTGGGCCAGCAGAGGTAGGGCATGCAAGTGACTTCTTTCCTATCCACAGTGGGAGTTTTTACTGAAACTGTGAATAGTGTATTTAGATTTGGGCCCTAAAAAGTAGCCAAAACAGTATTACCCAGAAAAAAATCAAGGCAAGAGGTTAATACTGTAGAATTGTTTTCATGGTGTGTGTCTGGGTAAAAGACAATTTGAAGTCAGGTTTCACATTATCCCACATTATCCCAGGAAAGTATTTTTCCCAAATGAAGCAACTTCAGTCACATGGTTAGTTCTAAAATAATCTCCCATAGAAATGGTGGCGCATAAAGAGCCGAAAAAGAGTATGCCAAAGAGCAAGAAAATGAATGTCCTGACTCCTATGGTACAGCTGCCTGCGCATGCAATCAGCTCTTGTCAGTGGTTATACAGTTGCCACTGTTAAATAATTTTCTGAATTCTGTCAGTTTTTATAATTGTACAAATCTGATCTCATCCTGGTCTCCTGCCAGAACCAAAGACCTGCACTATTTACCCACTGTTGATGAACATAAAGGGTTTCCAGTAGCTGTTCAGGATGGAGGTGGAGAAATAAACAGTGCTAGTACAGCAATTTGGGACTGAAACATAGTTTAAGCTACTAGCTGGTTTGTTTCATCTAAGTTGGTGAGNTTTTTCTTTTTCTTTTTCTTTCCTAGAAGTTCCTAATTCTGGATGGATTTTTCAGTATTTTCAGGTCTAAAAGACTTTGTAGGAAGAGGAGGGACACTTTAAATTTTTGTCCAGACAAAAATCCTGAATCCTCACAATGGGCAGATTGTAAGTTATTTGCTTATTTATCCTGTTTTCTCACAAATGTAAAAGGCCAGAAAGTGCCCGAAGGGACTATGAGCTCATGTAGTTTGACCTGTTCCATGCCACATAATTTTTATGTGTTAAGGACATGTTTTTCTGAGGAGCGTCTTCTGAGTAATTTGCACTTGAACTGAGGATTTCAAACCACCAGTTTTTTTGGTAGTGTCTTATACAGCATGTTGATCACTGCCGTCTCTCCTCTGAAGTCTGTGTAAAGAGACAACATCCTTCATCTGATCATGAGGCTAATGGTAGCCTGCTGTGAAGAGGAATAAAGCAGCCCAACAGCTAAATGGCCCAAAAAGCACTCTGCGGTCTCTTCTATTATCTTGTTCCAACTTCTCCCCAGGTAACTAAGTTCAACAATTAAAAAAAAACAACAAAACAAAACAAACCCCTCAGGTTGGTTTACTCAACTTATGGAAGGGTCCAATGAGTGCCAGAGCCCCAAGCTAGGATCATAGAGAGCCTTCCCTTGCCATCAGCCTGTGAGACTTGCTCTGCTGCTTGCAGGCTCATAGCCTCAAACTACCAGGAGGTATGAGGAAAGGCTTTTGAGCTGTACGTAAATACAGATTAAATGCAGGCTCTGCAGGACTGTTTTTACTTCTGTTTAATAAGATGAACTGGGTAGATAAATGTGCAGTTGCATCTTGGGCAATACAGGGATGGAACACTGTATAGCAGGGAGGGAACACCAGGGAGGTCATAATGGGTCTAATGTGTCTATTAAGTCCTTAATTTTCCATAGGGATTTTAGTTCCCAGGATGCTTGTATAAGCACCCTTCTTTGAAGATTATGACCAAGAATGCAGTATGATGTGACCATTCTTTGAAAAAATATTCTCTGAGTAGTAAGTGAGTCTGTATTTTGGTGTTCTGTTTGGTGTTTTTTTTTTCTTGGTTTAAGTTTGCTACAATGCTTAGATCTAGCTATATAATTTTCTTTGGTTCTTGGTATACTTGAAAGATACCACACTTCAGGATAAACATAATAAATAGCATTTCGTAACTGGTTTTGTCTGTTCACTACTTGTGTGTGCAATATGCGGTCACTGGCATTAAAAGGGTGCGGCTGAGCAGCAGAGCGTCTGGCTGCTGCCTTTGCCCTGTTTTGGCTCCACTTCATAAAGTCAGACAAAATCATGGGAGGTGTGGTCTGAGGCCTGAGGAGGCCAGGATGTGCTGCAGCAGTGGCAGAGGCCTCTTTACATCACAGCAAGACAAAATCAAGCATCAGAGACACCTACAGAACAAGCAGGCCTCCTCAAAACCCAAGAGAGACTCTGTGCAGTATATCAGAAAGAGAGCGAGCTGATAGAAGTTTTTAGAGCAAGAGCAGGGACTAAAAAGGATGGGCATTGCATTGTCAGTGAGGGTGGGAAGAGGGGGACTGATAGAGGGGATACTTGTTTTCAGCTACTCATTCCAGTTTTAAAAGCCTCTTATTTTAACATACAGCTTTTATTGCTTTGATAGACAGATTTTTCTCTACACTGGTTATGTTACTGAGTTTTCAAGAACTTAATGTCACAGTCTAAATATTCCAATGGTTTTATATTAGCTTGTAACACTTGAAAGTCTGAGACAATCTTCTCTTTGAGGTTGATATGCTTCCAGGGGCTAGAAAGATCATAAACAGAGATAAACAATGTTCCAGTGCCTATCCCTGCCTCAAACTGGGTCCAGTGTGCATTTTTCAAGTCTTTTGATTAATTTTTACTTCATCTAGACCCTTAGTTCCTGGATCACAGACTCCCATTCACAGATGTCCTGGATCACAGATCCCATTCTACAGCCCCTCTCATCCCAGAAGTAAGGCTGCACCACTTAGGTCCCTTCTTCTTCAAGCCTCCTTCCAAACTTTGTCCCACTTAAGTCTATCCAAACTTCCAGCCTTGCTGTAGCTCTTCGGTTCCAGCATTGTTGCCTACCACGGCACCACTGCATTGGTACCACTGTACTGGCTGCTCTGACAAAGTCTGCAGAGGAGGCTGTGGGAACAAAAGGTAGGGTACAGGCAGATAAAAAGCAAAGTGCTGCTTTTCATCATGTCAGATGTGGAAAGATTTATAGCAGACTTTTTAAAGTTAAAGCTCTAAGATTTCCTGAAATACTTTTTGAATTTCTTCTTTGAGCTACGCCCTTCAAAAAAGGAACAGTCTTTCTGCATCAGATATATATAGAACACTATGCTGACCATCTATCTTTCAGCTTGGCAAACATTTCCTTCAGTGAAAATTCCAGCAAAATATTTTGTTAAATAGAAAGGAAAATGTTTTATAAATACCATAAAAAAGTCACTGTATCACTTTTAGCCAAACCACAGTAACTTCATAAAAGGAATTAATTTTCCATAGTGCATTGCAGATACTGTGATCAATAGAGTGGAAGATAATCTGTTGTAAAATTCTGACACAAGAATTATAAAAGGAATAAGAATGAATGTAAACTGTTTGTTAAGCAGCACAAGATTTAGTATATGTAATAAAATCTCTGAAGTAAAAGAATGGCATGGTGTGTACCACAATTGGTATGTGAGTATAACAAAACCCATAATGAGTATCTAGTAAATTGTTTATGTTATTGCAGAGAGGTTTTTCTGTTGTTATTGTTGCTATTTTTATGGTTATTATATTATTATTGTATCAGTGTAATGCTTGGGACAGCCATCTTTTTCTGATCAGATCTCGCTATTGCCTGAGCTTACATTTGGCACTGGCATCTTGTTATAAGTCATTGAACTTTTTACTTGTGTTGTCTCTTTTTAGGAGTGTAGGAATATGATGAATTATTAACTCCTTTCTTCTGATGTTATCCTACTCATTTTACATGGTTCAAATAGATTGTTAGATTTTCCTTTCCTCCTCCCTAACAGAGAGGAAAAAGAATAAAAGGAAAAAGTATTTTCAAAATATTTTCAAAATCCTTGGTGAATGATTTGCCAAACAGAGTAAAATCTTCATCTCTTTTCTGGGTGAAGTGACGGGCAAAGATTCAGCAGAAATCATGTTTTTTGTTAAAAGAAAAGGTCTAAAATGCTCACAGGAGAAACTTTTCCAGGCTGCCATATTACCCAGGCTTTCCATTGATTTTGTTTGAAAACCTGTGAAACACAGTTATTACTCAGTGTGAAATTCTTCTAAAATTTCTCTCTTTCATCTTCTCATCGGTGGCTACAAAAATGTGCTGGTGCTCTTCATCATTCAAGAATTAAGTGCATTAGCCACAGCTCTTTGTGATACTCCAGTCTTCCACCAGTGACATACATCAGCCTCACCCTTAGTCTAATCCCCTAGTTCACCTCTTTGTAACTGCTTGTCCAAATGCACCATAGCAGTGCATGGCCAGACACCACACATGCCTAACTGCTCCAGTTCCCAGAGTTATGGTGTTTCTGAGGCTGTTTCTCACTGATGCAACTACTAACCTGCTCTTCAGAAATCCTCAAATCACAGCCTTTCCCAAGTATTCATTCTAGGTAGATATCTGCTAGCATACCATAGCATAGTGGTTGGGTGTAGCTCCCTGGAAAACAGAAGGCTCCAGGGACTTTCATTCTCAGCTCCCTCTAGTGTGTCAGCAGGACAATGGATTATAGAGATGAAATCAACGATAATTTTTTGTATTCTTAGTCCCAAAAACCTCAGCACAGCTGAACTCTGCTCTGTTTTAAAATACTTTTGCTCTCCCTGGGGCTTTTAACACACTAAGTCTTTCATTTTTACCTCAAATCTTGCCTGGACTCCTAACAGTGTTCCTTCAGTGAACTCCTTGGCTCAGCTGGAACCAATGACCTAAGTCTTTCAGCCTGCAGGAAAGGCAAGATTTCAGCTCTCATTCTTAGAAACTTTCTTAATTTTCATTGTACTTCTTCATCTTTATATTTCATTTCCTATTCCTATTTCCTAAACCTACTTCTTAATTTCTGGTTCATAGAAATTTGCCTCAGATTCTCTATTTGCTTGGCATTTTCTGCTTGTCAGATGCTCTGCTTACGAATTTTGGAAACATGTTCATTGTGGGTGTAAATAGAATCATCAGACCCTTTTACCCCCTAAATACATTCAGTGAAAAGTCTTAATGCAAAAGTGAATGTTTGCTTGGCTCCCTGAGCCAGCTGACTGTTTATTTTTAATACCTTGTGGTGCCCATGCTCTTATCCTGGTCTGACTGTTTTCTTGGCTTTTAGGTTATTTGATGATAGGTCATAAGGTAGTGAGTGCTAACTGAAACTGGGGAAATTTAGGCTAGGTATTAGGAAGAAATTCTTTACTGTGGGGATTGTGAGACACTGGAACAGGTTGCTTGGGGAGGCTGTGGATGTCCCAGCCCTGGCAGTTCAAGACCTTATCGAAATAAGGCCTCAAGCAACCTGGTCTAGTGGGAGGTATCGCCACCCATGACAAGGAACATTAGGACTAGATGATCTTTAAGATCCTTTCTAACTCTTAACATTCAATGATTACAAGACTAGTAAAATACTGTTGCTTATGAACACAAAAAATTCAGAGCATTTGCTTTCTGAATGCAAACTGAATTCCTTATATCCAGTCCCACTCACATTTTTGGTCCTTGATGCCCAAGTGATGCAGCCAAGTGCAGCACTATTTCACAGAGTGACCTTTCTCTTTGTTGGAAGGATGACCATGCCTCCTCCTCTTCATGGCTCTTTGATAGGAGGTAATTAAGATTAATTTGAGATAATTGTTTGATGTATGAATTTTTTTGACTGCCAATCCATAGGATGATAGAGAAGTGCCCTTAGTGATTGCTGCTTGAATTGAACATATTTAAAGCAGGAGCTTGCAGCTATGTTCAGAAATGTAAACAAGGAAAAGGGAAAGAGAAACACAGCAAGTTTGAATGCTGTACTGCAGTCTACTCTGAAAGGGAGGAGGTAAAATACAGAAGAAAGATTGATTTGATCAGTCTACTGGCTGCTGGCATGGTAAACATTTGCTTCTACAGATGTAGAAGTTATGTTTATTAATGATGATCTTTACTTAGAATGTACTTATCTAGAGATCCGCTAAGTTGTGAAACACTGCTCCTCCTGTTTTTACTACAAGGAAGATGCACTTACACCATAGTGAGGTCAAAATCTTCCTTCGAAATGCCACTAAAATATCTCTGTGAATTCTGACTCCTGGAGGATTCAAAATAACTGCTGCTTTAGATGAGGAGCTTGCTAACACTGGTGCTCTTTGAAACTTGAGCCTTCAAATTGTTGGCTCATATAGCAGTTGGCTTAAAACAAATGACAGTTCTGCAAAGGTGTGTTTTCTAATTACAAAAGTATCACCTCCCTCCCTGCAGGGATCAGGGAAATATTTTCGCTTTTCCTTTCCCCGCCAGAATACTCCTTGGTTAATTCAATTCATACCTGCTGCTTTTGCAGAGTTTTGATGCTGTTAGCATTTCTTCCAGCTTTCTAAATTGTAGAAAGTTTTGGTTTTCTTTAGGGATTGGGACGTATTAACCAGAACAAAGCTATTATCTAAAAAGATATTTAGAAAATGGAATTTGTAAATATTGTATCATGGGTCAAGTGGCAACAGCATTATTTTGATTCCAGTCTCTCCTTACATTTTATAAAATCAAGAGCTGGGTGAAGAATCTTTTATAAACTATATGCCATACCTGTCTTACATTCTTAAGACAGATTGTCCTAAAAATATGATTTGTGTCTAGATTATTTTATCCTAAACATCTGGGTAAATGCAGAGGCATATATAAAGGAATAACAATAATCTGATTTCAATTGTTCTTTGAGGATAAATGTTATCAGTTATAAAACAGTAATAAGTAATCAGCATCTAATTAAAATTTAATCTCCTTGAGTAGGTGGTAAGATATTAGGTATGAGTAATGATAATCATGTCTAGACTAAACTTTGATGGACAAGCTTCTTTACTCCTTCCTTGTCAGGTATGTTTGACAGCCTGTAACAAGTCTTGTAGCATCATTTTGGCTGGTTTTGAATTTCTCCTCTGTTTCCAAGTTGAAACTGGCAAAGACTGGATGTGAATAAATACTTCAGAAGTACTATGAATTGTAATAATGCCATGGTACTTGGGCCATAGAGTTCTCAGTTGAAGAGCTAGCACAATTCTTTGATGTGTCTCAAGCGCTGTTTTACTTGACTTGTGATTTGGGAGTGGTCCTTGCAGTCAGCCTGCTCATGTCCAAGTCCTGCTTTGGAGGGAGCTGGCTGGAGGAGTGCTGAGCAGAGCCAGTGTGCGATCCAGCAGTTAATCAGCATAGTCAATCCCTCTGCCAGGACTCAAGACTGATGCCTAGCCCATTGCGTTTGGCAGATAGACATAGCCTTTGACTCATCTTCTAACACTGCTCAAGGACTTATGTGCAGCTCTGATACTTAAAAATCAGTTTAATAACATAAAATCTGTGTCCTTCCACTCAGACTGACCTCTTCATGAGAACTGGAACTACATTTGAAAAGCTGTTTTAAGCTCGAGTATGGTCACATCTGGACCAAAGCCCTCCACTCTAGGACTCCTGAGTACAAGAAAAGCATGCACTTACCTGAGGGGGGAGTCCATTGAAGGGCCATGAGGGTGATTAAAGAATTAGGGTATTCAACGTACAAGGCCAGGCTGACAGAGCTGGGACTGTTCAGTCTGGAGAAGAGGAGGCTCCAGAGGGATTGTATGAATAGGTATAAAAATCTGATGGGACAATCAAGAAGATGGAACCAGCCTCTTCTAAGTAGTGCCCAGTAAAAGACAAGAGGCATAAGGCAGGAACTGAAATATGTGAAATTCCATTTAAACATAAGAAAATAGCTCTTTCAATCTGGAGGTTGTCAAAGACTGTAATGAAGAGCTCAGAGAGAGGTTGTGGAGTCTCCATTTTTGGAGATACACAAAGCCTGACTGCACAGGGCCCTAGGCAGTCTGCTTTATGTCACTCTTCCTAAAGCAAGGGGTTGAGAGGATGATTTCCAGAGATGCCTTCTAGTCTCAGCTGCTCTGTG
This sequence comes from Neodrepanis coruscans, assembly GCA_013400695.1. Lineage (NCBI taxonomy): Eukaryota > Metazoa > Chordata > Aves > Passeriformes > Philepittidae > Neodrepanis > Neodrepanis coruscans. The sequence goes on along the minus strand of VYZS01075198.1, from coordinate 80,546 downwards.
ATGCTGTGAGTAGAGAAGGGTGTAGAAACAGCTCCTTATTATGTTGCTTATGAAAAATATTCTCAAAAAGGAAGTCTACAATATTTTTAACCTATTTTGCACGTATGGAGGTACTGCTGTCTTATGCATAAGCTTGTTAGATGTCTAAGTGGAGAAATACCCAATCTAATTGTGCATATGGAAATTATGTACATACAAAATAAAATACTCAATGTATTTTACTTTTTTACAATTGGTATTAGCTATAGGTTATGAAAGTTTTTCTTCTCTCTCTTCTTGTGACAGAATGGGTCACTGCGACCTCCATTTTCATCCTCAGAATAGAGAAAGTCATTGTCTTATATGTGAGGTCCTTTAAGGGGGAATGAAGAAAAGTCACATCATCCCTGATGTTCTAGGCAGTGCAAACAGCCCTGCAGGGGCTCTGGTTCTGTGGCCAGCAGCAAACCCTCATATTCACAAGTGAAAAGGACAACTTTTGCAAGGGACAGGCTTTGCAGCTGGAAGCAACAGTGAGCTGTACAGCTACCAACCTTTGCTGAATTTTCTTCAGCAAAGTATCCAGACGGTTTTGAAGGTTTTAATGTATGAGCATGTATTTTAATAAATTAATAGCTGGGGGACTGAAGCCGACTTGAGGCTGCCCTTCAGGTCATAACTGAAGGTCATAAGCTGAAGAACCAGTGTGGATATAATGTACACAGGAATGATGGACAAAAAAGAACAGGAGCTGCCAGATCCAAAAAGTTAGTCACAAGGAAAATAATAAATCATATTCATGAAAAAATACAAGATACAAGATCTAAGAAGTTTAGTCCTGACACTAAAAACTATGTAGTCTTGTGTAGGAAGAGGAAGAGGGGAAGAGGGATAGAAAGTCTTTTAAATAACAATCATGTGCTTTTTCTGTGTTTTCCCTAAGGGTGGTGGATTATTTTCATAAATCTATGACTAATTTTTTAGTTCTGGATCTCAAGCCAACTCTGCAATTAGCTAAACCTCTCAGTATTTTTAGTAAGATTACTATATGAATGCTTTCAGCCCAATTAGTCACACACACAGACCCTCTTTTTTTACTGAACATTTATTGTTTATGAAGATTTAGTTTGATTTAGGAGGCAAACAAGGAGTTAAATAGTTATTTCAATAACAAAAATGATCGTATCTTTGATATGATAGGTCAAACCTTACCCAGAACTAGGATAAGAAATAAAAAGTGCTTTTATTAAAAAAGTGCCTATTTTTAGCTATCTAAAGACGGCAAAATCTATCTTTAGACTTGGCTCCTTCTTCAAAAACATTATTGAAACGGGAAGGGTTTGCTTGTGTAATTAATTGGTGTAAAGAGTAATGAGGCTGCTGCTAAAGGGAAGTACCACGGTATAATGGCATTGCCTGGCTGAATGTGAATCTATTAAGTATGCCAGTCCTTTTTGTAGTTATGAACTCCTAATATGACTTTGATACTAGTTTTATTGAATTTTAGATCAATCTTTTAATCTTTTTCTAAAGTCATTTTAATAAGTGATAGAGTTCTTAAAGTAAATGATATACACTACTTCTCACCTTTTTCTTTATATTTTCTTCAACTCCAAATATTCTTCTGAAGTCTTTTAAATCTGTGAAGCTCTGTAAACAGTATTTGTATTTAAGTAACTGAGCTACATTTTATATTAAATTGTTATTGAGTATTGCAGCAAAGTCTTATCAGAAGCACACAAATATTTTCTACAACACTAAGAATTATTATGGTATGTAATAAGTAACTTTGTGAGTAAATAGCATGATTCTCACTCTTAAGGTATTAAAAATGTATTACTGGAGAAAGCAGTAAAATGTTAGATTATATCCTGGCAAACATTGCTCATGGATTTAGTTGCTATGTAGCAGAGATTTAATAATTTCAGGCTTCTTAGGTTCCTTCCCATCATGCTTTTTGGCATTTTATGCTACTTCTAGCAAACTTATGTCCGGTTAAAAGGAATAGTCATAGGGAAAGTTTTCAGATCAGAATCTTTAAAGTACCTATTTCTGTGCTTCTAGTATAAAAAGTAGGTGTAAGGGCTTTAAAATTCGAACTTCGGACCTACTCTATCTGTATTGGAGTAAAAATATGATCCTTATTTTTGGCTGCATTCACATCTTATTTCTTTTCTGTCACTAGGACATTCTATATCCCCTTGCTAAAATTCTTAGTGCAGAACTTACAGCGCAACATGGAAATTCAGAAAAAATGTGGTGATATGTATACTCCCGTGACATACATGCTGGCTGTGTTGTTATAGTTTTTTTCACCTAGACTCTGTAGACTAGTGGATCTTGGGACCATCCTCTCAGTCATATTTTCATCTCCAGCCATCTGTCCTTAAAACACAAACTGTAAAGGAGAGTGATCGGAGCACAGAAGACCTCTAACAACCTCACCCCCACATGATTAAATTGAAAGCACAGCCTCTCAGCTTGGCTGTCAAGTGCAAGTGGCAAACTCAAGACGCTGGTATTTTGGAAAAGTGAATAAAACAAATAGATGCCTCACAGCAGGAAAAGGTTTTGCATGGTTGTTTGCCTTTTGCTTATTAACAGTGTTTACAAACTGCTGTTTTGTTCATGACCATGGTCTGAGGCTATTAATTAGTCCCTCTTTGTTCATACTGCAGCAGTGCTGAGATGCCCTAGCCTCATACGTAGCTCTATACAAATCCATAATAAAAAGCTGAAGATCTTTTTATCTCCTCTCAAATTATACAAAGTGAATAGCCCAAACTGTTGGGAGGGGTACAAGGCACAATAGGCAATAGATGCGATTATGGCCTGTTCAAGTTTGAGCCCATTCTTGTGGGAAACCAAGGCAGAGGAGATATGGTGACATTTTGACATATATCCAAAGAAAAAACACCCCTTTAGCCCCAGATGCACATGCTGCTATCAGGAGCTAAAGCACATGTCACCGTGACATCGCTGTGGCTAGGTTAAGACAGAACAGTTTTTGCATATACAATGCTTGTATCTTCATTTTTGTCCTGTAGCTATGTAAAATTGGCTTTCAGAATAAATAGGACATATTACACATGCCAGCTGTCTAATATCTGCCCATATTTTGTCATCCTTGGTGCAATTTAAGGAGGAAAATGAGGCAGGATGAGGAGAGTGATTACTTGATTTTAATCAAAGCTGTCTTCGCTCCACTGCCAGGTGCCTTTGGCAGGCTAAAGCTAGGATGTTGAGCTGGAAATTCTGTTGCAGCTGAATAGTTCCCTCTGCACATAGCAGTAGGACTGTGCCAGGAGTTGTGACAGAGGAAAGAACGGTGGATTCAGATGGGAGCCAGACTGGTAACAGCATGGGCAGGTAGTCTAACCAGCAGGATGCGGTCATCTCAATTCTCAGTGAATCCAAGCTCCAGAAAGCAGACGATCTTAACTTAAAAGGGCAAAATAAGTTATTCAAAGATATCAGAGGTATTAATTGGATCAGACCTTGTGGTGCTACACCATAGTATCAGGTCCCTGCTTTACCAACAAGATATGAGTATGTGGAGATCCATAGGTGTCTCTTTCTCTTGCAATTACTTGATTTAGATCTTTATACTGCTTTGATGTTAAAAGGTGCTTTCTACCATTTAAAGAAGACAGAAAATTTCCTGCAACTTACAAAATGCTTAAAGAAACCAACATTGGTTTTGCACAGATTAATAGAAGGGAAATGGTTAGCAATTCTTTCTTAGCTAAAATTATCAAACTACAGAAGCCTGCCTTTTTTTTCCTAACATATTCTTCTGTGGTAAACCTCATATTTTCTTGAACATATTTTTAAATAATGACTTTTGTAAATCTGAGAAGCTTAGGGATTGGTTGTGTTGCAGAAGATGCTTTGCAAGACATAACTTTGGCCCAGCTCTTCTTATTTCAGGTCAAACATTACTCTGAAATAGAATAAGGTTTTGTCTCTGGATTTTTACGGAAATGACCACAAACGTGGAGTCTATAAGAAAGAAACCATGTGGTTTGGATTACCTTACCTTCAGCAAATACTTTCTTAGTATTTATTACCCTGAAAGCGTATCAGCATATGTCAGATTCATGCTAATCAAATCATGTTAACCTCTCATCATGTAGTTCTGCCACATCATTTTTTGATCCATGACCTAACTGGTGTACTGAAAATGGAAATTTTGTAAGTACACCTCTCAAAAACCAATTACTAGCAGACTATACTTTTTCTCACTTACACATTGGCCAGACCTTACAGCTTCTACTTGATGATAAAGCTGTTTTTCCTGTGGACCACGCAAGCTGTGTAAAGATGTGCCAGTCCCAGACAGACATCCATCTCTGCTTCTGACCAGCCAGATTCAGTAAGGTCTCTTGATAAAGGGTCCATGAACTGTCAGCCGTTGCAGCTGGATATCTGCATAACAGAACCAAGAACACAGCTCATTTGTTTGTACTTCACCTCTGACCACAGTGTTTGCAGTATCAGGAAGGGGGGAACAGTAGGAACTTTTCTTTTTGGAACTCAGTAGGAAAACCAATTGAATAAGGACTGTGGCAACTTGGCTGTAGATAAGAATCAATTCTCAACTAATTGTGACAGCTGATTGTGCTGTCTTTATCTCTTATTGAGTAAAACGTCATAGAATCATAGAATCACAGAATATGCTGAGTTGGAAGGGACCCATCAGGATCATCAAGTCCAACTCCTGACCCTGCACAGGACACCCCTGACACCATATGCCTGAGAGCATTGTCTAAACACTTCTGGAACTCTTGGGTCAGGCTTAGTGCTGTGACAACTTACATGGGAAGCCCAGGTCTTCCAGTCTTCTAGTCTTCCAGTGCCCAGCCACCAGCTGGATGAAAACTATTTCCTGATATCAAACCTAAACTTTCCCTGACTCAGCTTCATGTTGTTGCCTTGAGTCCTGTCACTGGCCCTGAGAGTAAAAAGATCAGTATTTGCCCCTTTGCTTCTCCTGGTAAGGATGCTGAAGGCTGCAATTAGGTCTCCCCTCAGTCTCCTCTTCTCCAGGCTAAGCAGACCAAGTGACCTCAGCCACTCATACAGCTTCACCTCCAGACCCTTCTCCACCTTCATTACCTCCCTTTGGACACCCTGTAATAGCTGAATGTTNCATGAACTGTCAGCCGTTGCAGCTGGATATCTGCATAACAGAACCAAGAACACAGCTCATTTGTTTGTACTTCACCTCTGACCACAGTGTTTGCAGTATCAGGAAGGGGGGAACAGTAGGAACTTTTCTTTTTGGAACTCAGTAGGAAAACCAATTGAATAAGGACTGTGGCAACTTGGCTGTAGATAAGAATCAATTCTCAACTAATTGTGACAGCTGATTGTGCTGTCTTTATCTCTTATTGAGTAAAACGTCATAGAATCATAGAATCACAGAATATGCTGAGTTGGAAGGGACCCATCAGGATCATCAAGTCCAACTCCTGACCCTGCACAGGACACCCCTGACACCATATGCCTGAGAGCATTGTCTAAACACTTCTGGAACTCTTGGGTCAGGCTTAGTGCTGTGACAACTTACATGGGAAGCCCAGGTCTTCCAGTCTTCTAGTCTTCCAGTGCCCAGCCACCAGCTGGATGAAAACTATTTCCTGATATCAAACCTAAACTTTCCCTGACTCAGCTTCATGTTGTTGCCTTGAGTCCTGTCACTGGCCCTGAGAGTAAAAAGATCAGTATTTGCCCCTTTGCTTCTCCTGGTAAGGATGCTGAAGGCTGCAATTAGGTCTCCCCTCAGTCTCCTCTTCTCCAGGCTAAGCAGACCAAGTGACCTCAGCCACTCATACAGCTTCACCTCCAGACCCTTCTCCACCTTCATTACCTCCCTTTGGACACCCTGTAATAGCTGAATGTTTTTCTTATACTGTGGTGCCCCAAACTACCACAATATTCAAGGTGAGGCCTCACCAGTGCAGAGCAGAGCAGGACAATCCCCTGCCTCAACCAGCTGGTGATGGCTGAAGCCCACCAGGACACAGCTGGCCCTCCTGGCTACCAGGGCACTGCTGACTCATATTCAACTTGCCAGTGACCAGGATCCCCAGGTCTCTTTCTGTGGCACTGCTTTCCAGCATCTCATTCCCCAGTCTGTATGTCCAGTGTTGTTCCATCCCAGGTGCAGAATCTGGCATTTGCCCTTGTTAAACTTCATACAGCTGGTAATTGTCCAGTCCTCTAGTTTGTCAATGTTTCTCTGCAGTGTCTCTCTGCCCCCAAGAGAGTTGACAACTCTTCACAATCTAGTGTCATTGGCAAAATTCTTTAGATATTTCTTTGAGTTCTATGACCAATATGTAACATATTGGTATACATTTAATCTGACTTCTGTAAATTGCTTGTTTTCAAATGGAAAGTATTCAATAACCTCAAGAATAAGAATCCCCAAACACTTTTTCTTATCTGCTACTATATACTTTGTTAGTATGGCAAATTTTCCTAGGCAAGGTTTGGTTTTCAACCCATATGCTGCTTATGAGGAAATCTACCCACCTAAAAAATTAATTCTGCATTAAATGTTTTCTGTCAGAAGACTTATTGTTTCTTTAGCAATAGTGGCTATTGTCACTATTACAAATGAATTCTAGAGAAACCACCTAAGCCCTGGATGGGTGCTGGAAGTCCAGGTACATTGTTATACTTAGTGCAGTAATTTCAGGCAGCTCAGCATGCCATATTGTGGAATTGTTTATCTGAGGCAGTGAAGCCAGGTTTGAAAAAGGGTGGGTTTGCAAAGCAAGTCTTCAGAGGTTGTATTTTTGAAATTTTTTTTTCTTCTAAGTGTAAGTCTTCCTTCAAGGCAAATAACTTTTGATTTGGAACCTAATGTACAAATCATTCAGAGTCGAACAGCAGCATGATGGTATGGGTCACAGCATAACACTCCTATGTGACCTGCTAGGAAAAATGAGGAAACACAGCTGTGCAGAGCAATGCCAGGACTGGCACCAGGGCTTCCTGTCATGCACCCTCACTGCTGCTATCCAGCACAGCCTGGCTCCTCTCTGGGAACGAACACTGCAAACTGGCTAATTTTGTTTAATTTCCCAAGCGGTGTGTGAGGGGAAAGGATGTGATCAGTGACCAGATGGTGTCCTTTCCTTGCCAAAGTCCAAGTCCTCAGAAAAAATACTTATTTACCACTTAGTCAATTTTGTAGAAGTAAGAGAGTTCTACAAACATAATAAAACCTGCTAGTGGTTGAGTGTTATCTAGCTAATTCTGTTACCACTGGTGTTGAACATCTTTTCTTTTTCCACCCCCCACCCCCACCCGTAGCAGTACTCCATCTCATGTTACTCATTTTAGATATTAACTGAATTAATTAGTGGAGCAGAGATTTGAGGCAGCTGGATTTTACCCAAATTGGATTACCTCACAGGAACATGCAATCCACCAGACTGGTTAAAGTAAACACTTTGCTGGGTCATAGTCTTCCTACAGCCCAGCCCATTTAAAATCCTGTATGAGATCACTAAAATCTCTAAGTAGATTACATGCTTACCATTGTAATGTGGGGAAATGTTCTGCTAACAAAAGGTTTGCATCCAGCAATCAGCTGCCTCAACCAGCCGTGCTGCTGTGAACAGGAAGTGATACTAGACCTGCCTTCCTTAGTCATTTAGATCATTCCCTATATGAAGGCACGGCACACTTTTATGGCATTATAGTATACCATGACACAATGGCAAAAGAATGTAAACATTAGATATTAGAAACTTATGATCCTGCTATGACTGTAAAGACTTTGGAAGAAATGGCTTTTGGATACCAGGTGACCACTAAATCAAAATAAAATATGAGTATAAAAGTAAGCTGAATTTGCAATAAATGAGGATTTTTGCCCCCTTCATTACCCTCTTCTACAGTCTCTACCTTGGATCCTCTGGGACACCACAAGAACCCAAGGCCCCCATCCTCTCTTATGGCAGCTGTGATCCAGAGGGTGTGTAATCCTTTGCCTACCAAAATTGCAGTCCCATCATAAGGACAAACTTTCGGACACCATACATTTTAATTAGAAACAGGATACACCTATTTTGGTTGTATGACAGATGTTTTATTATTTTGAAATACTTTCAGGAGTAAGTCTGTTTTCTGTTCTTCCATCAACATAAGCCAAATCTCAGAGGTATGAATGATGAAACACAAACCCACAAACACAACCCCACTGGCAAGTGAAAAGCTGCCAACACCATCTTAAGAACAGATATTGTCATAATGGGTGCTAGTCCAGTCAAATCTGGGAATTCAGGTATCTCTGCTTGCCCTTGTGAGCCCTCTGAGGTCAGTGGAGCCCTTCACATGGCACCGTCCCACTTTAGCTGGCTGCTGTCCTGGCTTCCCCTCCAGTAGGGAAAACTGTTCTGGCCCTTCAGCTGCACCAACCACTGTGAATGAATTCATGTGAATCATTAGCCTAATTTGCTAAATTGACCTTAAATAATTCCTACCAGCTGCACATTGCTCAGCATCACACCTCAGCGTCTATGGAATTGCTATATACTTGTGGCATGGAGAAGGCCCAAAAGCCTCTGCACCACAGGGGGTCTCTTGTGGCTGTGGTGGGGATTTGCTCCTTTGTTTCTGCTTGGGAACTGGGTGTGCTGAGCCCAACTGTGAGTGTTCAGTGGTAGCCCTCATTTTCTTGCTGCTGGGGCTGTCAATGCAGCAGCTTTTTTGTGTGGCAGAAATACAAATTATGTGTTTCTGTTTCAGCCATTCAGAGTATTCAAATACATCATACTGAGATTTACTAAGAAAAGACACTTCTAAAATATTAAAATAATTTTAAGAACTAATGCTTTTTCTCCCCTTGCTCTAAATGCAGAGGGCTACAGTTTGGGATAATCTAGAGCAATGAGAATAGAGGTAGAAGATCTTATAGATTGCTGGAGCAACTTCATGGAATAACATCACTCTGAAAAGTGCAGTTGCAACGAAATGGTTTTATAAACGGAACAGAGTACACAGGAACTGTTTAAGAATGGAAAAAATGTAACTTTTTCATTGTGATTTGGAACAGCTTTCAGGAAAGTATATTATATTGAAACCAAACAGCCTGGAAAATGCTCTGGAATTTTACTCAGAAGAAATTTGAATTTTTGGGCTTTTATCCAGCTTAAAATACAATCAAACTACGAAATGTGAAAAAATTTTCTGAACTAGCATTTCCATACTTTGTATGGCTGTCATATGGCCCTGCTTAAGTTGAAAGACCAGGATGTGAAGGCCATTGCAAACTCAATTTTTATTAACAGGTAGATGCAAAGAGAGTTTATTCTTCCATACATTCAAATATTCTGGTCCTCTTCTTTCATTATTTTTTCCAGCTACTGAGAGATTTTCTGCTGATTTCCTATTGGGAGGGAAATTCCACTTAAATATGGGAAAAAGAAAAGTCAGAGTGGGAAGCCAATGCCAGATTAAAGAAAAGGTATATTGTCAGTGTTAAACATGTGACAGAGAAGGAGTACAATTCTTCAAAACCAGAAGCTCTAGTGGAGACACTGTGTCAAATTCTATTCTTACAAAATAAAGAGAATTTCCATGTGGGACTACAAGACAATTCAACATATCTTCCTTCTGCATGAAATCCTTTGACTTCATCCACTGTACAGTCTCAGCCTTGTGACACAATCTCAATTACATATTGATATGTGAAGAAGTGTCATAAAGCCTCACCCTACTTTTCTCCCTTCCGAAAGAGTCTTTGGGAAGGATGTTGTGGTTTAACCTCAGCTAGTAACTGCCACTCACTCACTCACTCACTCACTCACTCCCTGCACAGTGGGATGGGTGAGAGAACAGGAAGAGTAAAAGTAAGTGAACTTACAGGTTGAGATAGAGAGAGTTTAATATGGAAAACAAAAGCTGCACACTCAAGCAAATAAAAAAAATTAACTTACTGCTTCCCATGGGCAGGCAGGTGTTCAGTCATCACCAGTGAAGCAGGGCTCCTTCACACGTATGGTTATTTGGGAAAAGAAACACCTGAACTTTCTCCCCTCCTTCTTCTTCCAGCTTTATATAATGATCATGATTCACTCTAGCTAGGTAGCTGGATAACTTGGAATATTAAGGGCCGAGAACAGCCTGTGTTTTTTACATTTTTACATTCTTCTGTATAGATAAGCGGGGTATTATGACAAAACATAAAGTTAGGCTTCTAGGCCTGCCAGGGGCTGGGTGGAGATAGGTAACAAGGGACCATCCTGTTGGATGTTCAGGGGACATAGTAGTAAGGTGGGCTTTAGTTGGATAGTGTAATAGGTGGGCACTCTGAAGATTATAAAAATGGAGAGATTGTTATGATTTTCCTCTTTGGATTGTTGGACATCACCAGTAAAGCTGTGCTCCCCCTTCACCTCTGCAAACTGCATGCTTGTTTCATTTCCTATCTTGCCCTGAAGGCAACCTCTATAGACTGTCATTTGATGGAGCCCAAGCAATTGTAATATGCTCTGAAATGGAAAGCCCAGATTTCTCAGCAGGATATTTTCTTGTTTGTACTTTTTTACTGGCCTTGCTTCTCCTGAGTATTTTCTCTAATATCAGTTCAATATATATTTTTAATTATGTGGAAAATTGCCCCTCTCCAGACACCTCAAACATTCAAAAAATAGTGCACATAATCAACAACATTTGCCAATTGCCAAAAGCTGACTATTCTTCTGCATGATCAAATCACAAAATCCCTTGTGTCTGTTTCCTATCTGGGGCATGGATTTAAAAGGCAGCTGTATTCTGACTTCTATTCATTTGTTTGGAGCATTGCACAAGCCATGCTAACAATTACATAAGTCAGCCTTTGTTTAATGTTAACTGATAGCATTTATTGATCACTGGCCAAATGTCTTTTTGAATAATCTGTATTTAGTTCTGTTTAATAACTCTTCTGGGTGCTATTATAAAACCCTGACCAATAAAGTCCTTTGAAAGAGTTGTTTTACAGTGTCCTTCCTCAAAGTTCATATCATTGCATTAATTGCCAAAAACACACTGAAACATTCTTTAAATGAGCATGAATTAGATGGAACATCAGGGTGTTGTTTGATCTCTGACTAACTCTGTATACTCTAGGAGCAGTGTTGTTACCCACTGACTCTCCCCATCACTGGGAGAGCCTCAATACACTCTGGTAAGCGTGTTTGCTTTCTGTGCTTGCCAAGCCAGTTCCATACCCATGACCATGCTTTCCTATCATGTCCTTTCTCCTGCCCCACCTTGTGAGAAAGGACATAAGAACAAGATGGATTAATGGCTCATTATTTTTACTATGGTTGTTTATTGCCATCTTGCTGTGTGGGCAAAACAGATGCAGAGAGATTTAGATTACAAACCCCATCTAAGCCATCCAGAGCTGCTTGTGGATCCCTGAGTCAGCAGCACCCTGCTCCATGTCTGGATGTAGGGGGAGAGAGCAGCCCTGCAGCCTAGGCGCTGATGTGCTGCTCCACAGCTCTGCAAGCTTGACCCATGGACTGTGCATATGCCCTCCCTTCTCAGAGTGGCCCTGCTGCATTTTCACCCACTGAGCTGGCAGCAGGGGTGCTGTTAGTGGCAGTGTGAGAGTGCTGTTAGGTCACCATTTATCTTGTCTGAAGCACTGTCAATTAAGCAATCTCATCTCAATCAAATACTGCTGAAAAAGGGCTTTCACAGTCTGCAGTGCAATGGATCCCATCTGTCTCTGAGCAATGATACACCACATCTTTGCTCATGTGATGGATTCTTCCTCATACCAGATGTTATGTTAGCTAGGGTTGCTGGCCAGAAAAATTTTAGTGGTTTCAGAGGGACTGTGATAGCTCTTTTGTCAGCTTTTTGTCAGCTAAGTCTGTTTGTCTCCCATGGGCAGAATTTAATCAGTGAAGACACTGAGGAAAAGCCAAGGAAATACTACCTTCATTCTTGCTCTATAGATACACTCTGATACACATTGTGTCTGCTGAGCTATTTTAATGGGATCACACTTGTATGTGAGATTTGGTCCTAGGGCAGCTTTGGTATATCAACTTCAAACTAGTTGGCAACAGCCAGCTACTTGTAAAGATCAAAAGTTCCGATTTATTCCAAGCCTGGAAATAAATGAGCTCCCTCCAACATAGGGGGCTTCCTCATCTCTTCCATCACTCATCTCTGGCAGAAGTGTTAGTGTCAAGACTCTCTTAAAATTTTCCATGTCTCTGGCCAGAGATATCCTCAGCACATTACAGTTTTTTGAGACAGCTGTGAATAGAATAGAATAGAATAGAATAGAATAGAATAGAATAGAATAGAATAGAATAGAATAGAATAGAATAGAATAGAATAGAATAGAATAGTTCTGAAAGGATCTTTAAGATCATTGAATCCATCAGTAAATTATGCCCCTAAACTTATGGTCCTTCACATATACATATGTGAAAGTATTAATTTCCAGTGTATTCTTTGTTCTACATTGTTATTTTCAAGGAATCAAGTGTTTCTGAATGACTGGGACCTTACATTCTTTTAAAGGAGTTCTTCATATGGCCCATTTAGACAAGGATATATTGTTCTTGGTATTCAAATAGTATATACTTGGTTAAGACCTGATCTATATTGAGATAATTTATTGATTGGCCAAGTTTAGCATTTAGTATAGTTTTCTAGAGCTATTGCGCTAGTCTATGGGGATAACATAGGGACATAGAAACCATAATGGCAATCTTGAAAAGAATTGGTTGTGACAGAAAATTTGAGTGTCTGAGAGAGGGCTGTCATGTAGCAGTAAGTCAATTACTGAAAAAGGAATTAATACAGCAAGAACAAAAACTTTCTGTCTGCTTAAAGCTGTGAAGGGGCTGTAGTTTGCTGAGGTGACGTATTTCTACCTGTGTATTGTACTCCTCAGACCAGTGAGGGGGTTCCTCTGACCTGTTGGAGAACTGACTCAAATCAGTAACCTAGCTGCAACTATTCTCTTTGTTTCTGACAAATAAGTGTTCTGGATAGAGGAGAGCAAATTGCTTCCTTGAAGGCTGAGGTTGCTTGACTTTCTTACTGGGACACAGCAGGGAAAGGACAGAAGTTAAATTCTGTTGCTTGCTTCTTTTGCCAGTGTTGGGAAATGCTGCTTTAAGTCAGGGAGCTTTCTCACTCTGAATACTGTAAGAGGTATATGGCCAAAAGGAAATCATAAAAAGTCATGTAGAGATTAAGGCCCAAAGTACACATACTTATTTTGCAACATTTTGCTGTCTAAATCTGCATTCTTTCAGATAGTAATGAGGCACAGCTCAACTTGTGAGGCATTTGGTAACTGAGATGAAAGAAGTACTTATGTGTTAGGGACAATATGACTGCCTCTGTAGTACAAGGCTGAGCAGGATTGCTCTTGATGCTAAATCAGCCCAATGGTCTTGCAGAGTTGTTAATGCCTCTTTCTACTCATTTCACCACCCAGGTCTGTGACCCTACTCTTGTGCTGTCATAAAAGGCTGGATCTGAATATGTAATTGATTGGCATTTGCTTTTCCTGTTAGTTTATTCAACCACAAGCTTGAAATTGCTCTCATTCACATTTGGAAATCTAACTGTACCTATCTCTTATATTAAGAATTGTATATTAAGAATATAATTCTCCAGATAATCAATTTAACCTTTCACATTCCAAAATGTAAATAAATGTATGAAAATATATTCAAATTCCTGTCATTTGCAGTTAAGATTAGATTAAATTATAACAAAACAAAAAGTATAGGTATTGAGTCTTCCCTATGGCATTATCTCCCTGATGGGTCCAAATATTGTGCTACTGCATAATAATTTATTTTACTTCAGTTGTATTTAGAGGTAATAAGAGCATATTTTTTCTTTGACAGTAAATTCAAAAGCCATATTTAGCTTTTATTTGTCTGTTACATAAGCTGGTATCCAAATCCATCCTATGTATCAGGCTTTTGTGGCTTGCTGCAGTATGAACGTTTTTAGAGATAGAGAACTGAGCCTTGACTTATATTGCGGGTCCATTTCACTTATTGATTGATAAAATTATGAAACTGCTCCTAAGAAAAGAAATTATTTATTCTTTGTATTTAATATTCCTACGTTAAAAAAAACAGGCAACTGGTTTAGCACTTACTTATTTGTGCAGGTGGGGCAGCCTTGCCATGCTTTCTCTTCAAACAGCTTGGTCCAACATCTGTGAATGATCCAGTAACACTCCAGCACCTGGCAGATGGGTTGTGTGAGCAGATATGCCAAGGGCACCCGCCAGCCACCTCTGCAGGACTGTGCTGCTCCAACTTGGCTGTCCCATGCTGTATCCTATTTCCAACTGCTGCTCCCCATGGGGAGAAGAATGTTGACATCAGCAGGAAAAAATTGCCTGTCTGAGACCATTTTGACCAGCAGTTCCTGTGAGCTGGGCAGACTCCATTCTGACCTGTAAATCTGCTCGGCTCCAGCTTGCCTGGTTTGAAACCACATTGTTACTGACCTACTACATTTCTACACATGGTCCAACTTGGCTACTTTCATTCACCTCTGCACGTTGTGGCACCTCACAGCTGCCCCTGGTGCCTTTCAACCTGCACAGGAAAGCACCTTATCCCATGACACAACACACTGCAGTTCCTACCAGTTATCAGCTCATTCCCTTTGTGGAAAGATTGCTGTCATCCAATGGAGGAGCACCTTGTGCTCCCTCTGATGTCTTGTTGTTTTACAGGGGAAAGAAGAAAGGCAAGAAGAATTAAGAGACCATCTCTGACTGCAAGGGCAGAGATTTTTGTCTTTAGCATACAGTTTTCATTTTCCCCAGCCAACACTGGAACGCACCAAAAGAATTTCATCTTATGCCAATTTGAGCACATTAAGAAGTCATTTAATGCAGAGTCCAAGTTTGGCTAGAGCTGTTTTGATTTGGTAATGTCTCCTACAAATATACTGGAGTATCTAGTTTTGTAGTAATAACTTCAGCACTGGCAGCATAACTTTCAGAAAAAATACCAGGTTTAAAAAATTATCATAAATGTTTTTGCAATTAGCTGTAAATATTATATCACTTCTCAAATCTTTATATTTCAAATTTAAGAGCATGATTTACCTAAAATGACACAAATATATGTTAGACAGGCATTAATTTGCCCTATAGACCAAAACTGGGCTTTGCTAATGGAGGAGAAAACACAAGAAATTATCTAATGTTAGATGTGTAGAAATTTACCTCCCTTTGTAGGGACAATTATTCCCTCTAGCACCTTGTGTAATGTACAACACAGCTGAGCACTATGATATTTATGCACATCTAATTTGAAGTGATTCTCAAACACAGTATTAAAGATTCAAAGTGTGAAAAACTGAAGAAGCTTTCAGATGTGGGTTTTGATTAGGGAACTTCCATCTGAAAAATTCAAGTTCAGGTTCTTAGTTCCTGAGCATTTAACTTTTTGGTTTCAGAAATATTGCCAAACACCTCAACAAGAAGGATTCCTACTTCTTTATTTTCACTTCTTATTCCAGTGATTATTAAGTGAGGAAATATTTTAAGGAAAACATTTTTTGTGGGAAGTAAGTAACTTTTGGCAAGAATAAAATGTAATTTCTTAACAGGCACTATGGAGCAATGAAGTTATTCCTCCGCCTATTAATATCTAACCTTCTACTATTGCTGTGTCCTTGAACATTGTTTTGAATAATGTCTGCCTCTGATTCTTTTTTTGGCCTTTTTTCCCCTTGCTTTCCTTCTCCATCCCTGCACTCCCTTTCCAAATCATGCAGAGATTCTCAATCCAGGACATAAAGTCAAATCCGTGTGCCATAAACAACACAACAGTTCAAGATCTTCCCTTTATTCAAGACTAAAAGTTAGAGCCCCCTTAGTATCCAACACACAAAATATAGAATCCCCTGAAATAACTGTATAGTTTTTTGGGAGCCCAGTTTAACTATTGCTGGAGACTGTGAATATAATTTTCCTTCATACTCTCTTGTCTGCTATTGTAATATGAACACTGCAAAGATTTGGGAACCTCTTTCTTGACTATAGCCTTTATTTCATTGTTAAAAATGAAGAATTTGCTGAGTGATGTCTTTAAAATGGTGTCTATTTTCATAGAGGAGGCTCAGATTGGATGGCAGCCAGTCTGTTAATGCAGGAAACTGCTCAGCTTGTACAGAATATTTGCTGGTCCTTGCAAGATTCAAGTTACACTAAAATGTTTCCAGTACACAGATCGCAATATTAGCAAAGACCTCATATTTTTCTTTCTTATTTAGTCATGAAAAAGAACACATTTAATCTCAGCAAAGTTTACAGCAAAAGCATCACTTCTCTTAGGCTTTGTATTAGTCTGGTCTTTCTGGTTGTCTTGATGCATTTGCTCTCCTTATAGCAACACTGATATTTCCAAAACACAGTTATTTTGAGAGGAACAAATACTGGAAGTATACATTCTTGATGGAAGTACCACAAATAACATATTTCACTTAGTAAACTGGCATTATACATATCTGCAGTTTCCTCACACTAGTTTTGATGAGAAGATGGAGAGCACAGGAGTGCAGCACAGTAAGTTCAGCCTCCAGCAGGATGCCCCTCTCTTGCTTCAATGCCAGCCTCCATCTTGTCTACTAAGGTGTCTATTAACAATTTTAACAATGATGTGTGGAATGGAGTATGTGCAATCCAAAGCAGGAGGATCATTCACTACAATTACAAATTGTGATTCAGCTATAATGCTCATTCACAACTCCTTTGCTGGAAACAGAGTCAGCTAATATAAACCTCACACGAAACTCACACGAAACTCCCTTACCAGGAGCAGATTTGCTCCCTTCTTACAGTGACTCACAGCAGAGCAAAATCAGGCTTATTTTGAGCTTGAGATATCTCTATTGTTAGAAGAAGCATCCCAATTTTTTTGGACTTTCTTCAACCCAACTAAAAACACCTCAGATGTCTATTTGGCCCTGGAAATCTACTGCTTTTAAAGAAATTTTGCTTGTGCATATGTGCAACAGGTAATTATTAAACTCTCATCTCCTTGACATTCACCGAAATACCTGGCTAGTACAAATGAGTTCAGAGTCAGGCTAACTCAGCAGTGAAATAAAGTGGAAGGCTAAGGTAAAAACTGCTTTCATCACAACATTCTTCATATCCCTACATCTCAGCTGTATCTTTATGGAATGGCATATCAACTTCTCAGTCCAGCATCCTATCCCACATAAGACTTGGACAATGCTTTCGCCTTATTATGTGATTCTTGGGGTTGTCCCGTGCAGGGCCAGGAGCTGGACTTCAATGATCCTTGTACCAAAGTACAATACTTTGTACCTTCCAATTCAGGACAGTCTATGATGCTGTGATTCACTTAGTATTACTACGTGGCATCAGCACTCTGTCTTGTTTTTAGTCCAGGACAAATTCTATTCTGTTTCAGCTGAGATTTCCTTGGGGAAAGAACTGGCATTTTTTTTTTCAGGAGACCAGTACTAAAATTGTGATTCCACTTGCAAAATGTGAATATGGCCAAAGACTACTCCCAGGCAAAAGGTGCCAGGACAGAAAGGTCTTGCTGCTCATGGAGTGCCCTGAACAAACACTGAAGATACTGCTGTTAATTCTGATACTTTCTCAAAGCACTGTGTACAGAACATATGGCAAGTGGATAAGTTGGTGTAATTAACTTCTGAATCTATGAAACTGCAAATCGGTATAAGATTTAAACTATATGCGTATTTGGAGGAGAATAAACAGAAAAATTGACTTGTGCAGCAGATATGCTGTAAGATATTTCACTAGGAGCAGTCAGTAGTCAAAATGGTGCACGTCTGCTGGTGATGATTATTATGCACAAGAGTTTATTTTGCTTGAGCAGCTATTTTCAAAGCACAGAGAGTGGGTTTGAGAGTATGAATGTGTATGCAACTGCACAGGCATTTATAACTTAAAATCATGTTTCCAGTATACAGATTGCAATACTAGCAATATTTCATGATATTTCAGGCAACAGAGAAGGCAAAATAATATAAAGGCTCATTTCATTGCAACATTTTTCTGTGGCAGCTACACATGTGGATGCTCATATCCATACAGCAATGAGAACTCATCCATTTGAGTAAGGCCTTCCCTTATGGTAAGTTGCTCAGCATGTAGCACTCTCATAGACACACCAACTCTCAGCAGAGCTCAGTAGTCATATTATTAGGCTAGAAATCCACTTTCAAAAATATAAATATTTNCTCAGTTTAACATATAAACACATGATTTCCCAAACAGAGGTGCAATCTTTCAGACAAAGTCAAACTTTCCTTTTGATGACCTCAGCACGGCTTCAGCATGGTGCCTTTTACTGGTAAGAAAGTCATATTTTTACCTTTAGATACTGTTGTGAATAACAGTTCTTGAGACAGAGTCAGGGAAAAGACACATTGTCTTCTTAGGTCAAGGCCAGGTATCTCCCATGGCTAGTAAGTCTTTGTCCTCCCATTCCTACAGACAGGGATTGACACGGTTGTTATGATGTCTGCTTACCTCCTGATATGGTTGAAGTGTGCTCTTTTCTCCTGTGACTTTTACTCTGCTATGGGCCAGGGTTGATGGCAAGAGGACAACCTAGCAGGTCAGAGGCATCAGCCTAGGATAGGGATGGGATAGGCAGGACTCAGCAAGAGGGAAGGACTCACGCCACAGCCCCCAGACTGAGCACAAGAGATGGCTTCTTGGGATGGCTCACGGCTGGAAACACCTTATTTCTTCAGGAAACAGTGTCTAAAAAACAATTTGCAAACTAAAAATATAACCTAGAAAACCACTTTTAAAGGGTGCTAGCTGCAGTGTACCCGTGCAGTCAAGTGTCAGTACCGGATCAATGAGCTCAGAATGCTGATCTACCTTGGTTTAGGCACCATGAGATGCCAATAAGCATTTTTTTTTAATTCTGTGTGGGAAATAACACACTATTCTGCCCAAAATCTTATTCATGGACTAAGAGAAAGCATGACATATATATAAATAAAGTGAAGAATTTATTGTTATTGAAACAAAAAAATCTTAACATTCTAATTCAAGAATCATTAGTCAATCCACAATTCAAGAGCTTAGATGTTATTATTACACTAAAAAGGGGACTTATAATGCAGTTAGAGCACTTCCGTACAGAAAAAGTCTGAATAATAACAATAATAAAATTGTCATATAAGTTTCTATCCCTTTCCTTGGATGTATGTTCACCCTTACACTCTTATGTGGAGCTTCAGGAACTTTGGACTGCTGGAGAAGACAACAGTGTCTATCACATACCCCTGAAGTTCCTCACTGTGAGGAATGTGATGGTCATGGTGTTGGATTCTTCTTCTTTCCCTAATATGCACTTGCGATAATTTTTTTTAATGTTTTCCAACACAGTTTTATGTCTTTCTGTTTCTTTGCTGGTCTATAGCTTCATGTCACAAATGTATTTAATATATATGGTACCATTTATGTACGTTAGATACTACTTCATTCTCTTGGTTATCTTTAAAACTAGTTTTGTACAGATCTATATTTCTAAAATGGACAACTGATAAGTCTCTAGTGCCAAGTCTGTGGCCCTCTCTTATGACTCCATCCCTGTAAGCTTCTGCAATGCACCCTGTATCTCCACTTCTCAAATCCTCTGCTGTCATACCAGGACTCTGTTTCTCTGTCCTACATCATGTGTCAGAGTCCTAAACATCACATTCAATATAACAGCACCACTTGCTACTGCCAGCTGTCTAAAATGATGGTTGTACCACACAGGGATAAACAGAAGTAGAATGAATTAGCCATAGACACCTCGGTAATTGGAGGAACCACTATCACAGTTAAACAAAGTAAAACAGAGCTGCAGGCAAGTTAGGAGGCATTCAGCCAGAGCAAGCCTGATGAGTCCCAGTCCTGAGGCCTTGGAAATTCACTGCAGAGCATGTGGCTTCTTGCTGGAAGGCCATACTGCATTGCAGGGATACAAGGTTACACAGCAAAGTGATGTTGTCTATGGAGATACTTTTCTATAGTCCCTCTCAAATAGCAAAACATTCACACAGCACTCAAACATTCCACACAGTCATCTTCCAGCCATGATGTGTGTGCACGGACTGGGAAAGCTCAGGTTTTCTTTTACAGCTGATGGGTGGTAGTAAAACCCATGTGGTGAATGTCGGTGCTGTCTAGAAGAGGTTAAGGACAGTTCCTATAACCAGAATGACCGTGAGCTAAGATGATCCAAGCTGTTGCAGTGCTCTCATGGTACAGGATGTTCAGGAGGCTGCAATGCACCCTACGGAACCTTATGTCCTCAGTTTACTGCTTTAGATGTTCTTTGCATTTCTGAGTCACATCTCCTGTACTTATTTTTAGACATTGCTTTTGGATAAGTATTTTTTCATGGTTAAATATAAGTACTTTAAGGTTCTTTCACTTTGTTTCATCCCCAGCAAGGACAAGTTCAAATTTTCTATTTCCAGTAGTTTAGCATGTGAAAAAAAATTCCATGACTTATTGAGAAATCACTAAGACTTTGTTTTTTACCAGACTGTTTGATCAGTTTGACTGATCCAGCATGTTTTGGACACTTCACTGGAACAGGGTTTAAAAACTAGAGCCATGTTTGCTGTCATGAGACAGCAACCTTGTGATTCAGCCCAGCTCCCAGTGATTCACCAGTTCAGGGACTGGACAACAGTATGGTTCATTTGTAGATCCCTGCAGGAGTTCTCCCATCTCCTGGAATCTGCCTCCCAACCCAGCCTATGGCACTACCTGGCACTGGGAACTTCTGAGCCCCGTGGTCAGGCGGGGGGAGAGCAGTGTCCATGCCCTGGATGCACATCGTTTTCTTCTTGGCAAGACAACCAAAATATTCACTCTGTGTGTCTAGCTGAATCTCTTAACTTCTTCTGTTTCTGTTTTAGTTTGAGGGGATAGGATAGTGAGTGAAAAAGCACTTTGGAAGGGCATTGCCTGACCTGGCACCACAGAAATATTAAAAAAAGGGGAACTGCAGAGCTTTACAAAATTATCCCCAACTCTACTCCTCAGTTCAATTCCTCTGTGCATCTTAGTCAAATGCAGACAGTTGTTTCCATGTCTTAATCATGTTTCAAAAATGTTTAAAGAATTCAGATACTGTACTTACAATTGGCTTAAATTTTTCTTTCATACCAGACATATTTAACAAAGGCTGCATTATTTTACACCACCTTGGAATTTCAAATTAGGTTGATTTGCTCTCATATTATTCTATTGCTTTTGATATATTTTATACAGAAGTAATTCAGACACGCGGAACAGTGCTCACTGTTGTTGAAAAAACCCTTGTAATTAGTAACTTAGAGAAGGGAAAGAAATCCCTTATAAAATACTTAAAGGCCACAGATTTTTAATTATAACACAATATGTGAAAAGACCTCTAAAAACTCACATTATAAGAGATTTGTATGTATTTAAAAATCAGTCCATTAAAAATAAAGCATCTGAAATTGTCTCTTCATTCCACCTCAAGACTTTGAAAATTTTCTCACATGCTGCAGTTACCATATGCTTCCAAAAATGAATTTAAGACCAAAAATATAATTTATTACCCCAGAGTAATATATAATGTGGTGATTCATCTCATCCAAAAGCAGCTGCTTTCTTTGTCATCTTTGTAAGTTGCATTCATTTTTCTGGCATGAGCACAATTTATGAATTCGTCCCCATCCTCCCAAGGCTCAGATAGAATCGTTGGCATGTATTTAGAAGTAGCAGACAGTGAGCAGCAGGTACAAATGGCTGGCTGATGAGCTAATATGCTCTGGGCATTTTTCCAGCTTCTGTGATAAGAGAAAAAATACACTACTTCAAAGTCTGCCAGTTGCAAAACAATTAGCTGAAAAGAATGTTAAAACGACCTAAATATTCAGCACTGACCTGGGAGCATAGGTATCCTGACATGATATTTAGAATTCTAGTTAACACATGAAATTACTGCCTAAGTAAAGAAATGCTTCAGCACATCATAGTCTCATCCAAACCTTCTTTCGTAGTCCCATTTAAACCTTGTGTTTGTTAGTTTTCCTTTTTTTTTTTTGTTTTCAGGGAGGTATCAGCAATGCACATACAGGCAGCCTACCAGCAGTGTGGGAAATAATTATCTAACAAATCATAATTGGGAGATCCTGCTGTCAACAGGAACTGAATATTTTCATTTTAGTGAAGGATACCACTTTCCTAACATATGTTGATAAACATATATGCTCAAGCTAGCATAGTTAGCAACTCTGCTTTTATTATTTCTTTTCTTCCAACCTGAAAGCAGATACCTGTTGCTGTTTCTCGGTAACACCCTTACCAGCAAGCACTTACACAGGCATAGAGTTCAATGCAAAACATACCAATAATTAACCCTCTGCTGTCTTAAAAAATGCACATTTTGAAGAAGGTGAGAGAGAAGACTGTGTTGTAGTCTGTGTTTCACCTTAATTCAGTATTTTTTCCTAATAATTGTGATGCTCAAAAATTTAGTCACTGGTTTTGGAAGTACTTATTGCCTGAGCTAGAACAGTGCAGGATCACCACATTTCACACATAAAATACTGACTGTTTTCTTGCTACCATACTGCACTTGGCAGCTTTAGTAACTACCTGCTAACAAGTTTGACACTGATGACTTCATTTTACGGGTCTTTTCTCTTAAGCCTAAGAGATGATTTTAAAATGCCTTAATCCAAGACTTAGCATGAAAAATGTGAGCTGGCAAATAATTAAAAATATGACACAAATGCTTGCTCTCTGGACTCTAAGTGTGGGAGCTAACTTGATCCTATTAAATGCATACAAGAGGACATTCTATTTATTATGAATGTCAAATGCAGGAGGAAAAAAAAGACTTTTTTTCCTGTTTGCTGAATACAAACACCTATGAACTGCAGACACGCCACCAGCCATGCATGAGGGTCATTTCAGCCATCACACAGAATAAATCAAGACTAAATAGTGGCTCAAAGAAGGGACCTAAACCTCATATGATATTTGGGTTTGAAACAAAACATGAGGCATGTAGAATTAAAATCTGAATCATACCCCACTATGCTCAGTGGCTACTCAATCTCAACAGTGTGTAAAACCAGCCTCCCTTCAACCTGCAAGTTCCCAGGCTCTCTTTAAGTTCATCTGGGATCCACAAAGTAGTTCTCACAGTGCTGCACAGCTTGCACACTCACATACAACTCTGACATGTCATGGTTCATGTTGTCTTGTGCTTTCTGTTGATTGGGTTCTTCCCAAAAAGAAAGAAGTTTTAACATCTAATCACTATTTTTTTTCTTTATTTTTTTCAGGTTAATCCTACCTTCAATTTAAATCCAAAGGATGCACCCTAAGTGAGTTTGCTGATGATACAAAACTCTGTGGGCGGGTGGCTGATACAGCTGAAAGCTGTGCTGCAATTCAGTGGGACCTCGGTAGACTGGAAAGTTGGGTGGAAAGAAACATAACAAGGTTCAACAAAGTCAAGTGTGGGGTCCTGTACCTGGGGAGGAATAACCCCACCTACCAGCACAGGTTAAGGTCTGGCCTACTACAGAGCAGCTCTGCTGAGAAGGACCTGGGAGTCTTGGTGAGTGACAGGTTGGCCATGAGCCAGCAGTGTGCCCTTGTGGCCAGGAGGGCCAATGGTATACTGGGGTGCATCAGGAAGCGGGTGGCCAGCAGATGGAGGAAGGTGATCCTGCTCCTTTACTCCACCCTAGCAAGGCCACAGCTGGAGTGCTGTGTCTATTTCTGGGCTCCTCAACACAAGAAAGACAAGGAGCAACTGGTGTTGCCTAAAATAAAAATAAAAAAATTGAAAGATAACACAGATTTAATAGGGGTGAAGGAAAGAACAGCTTTACTGGCAAAGTCCCATGATCCAAAGAGGAAAAGAATAACAATCTCTCTGTATTTGTAACCTTCTTAGCTACCACCTACCTTTTCATCCAACCCCAGTTCACCTAACACCTATGTCCCCAGAGTACCCAAAGAATATTCTCCTTATTCCCTGTGCCCATCCAGGACTTGGTCCCCCTTTCCGATCAGGTCCAGGAGGCCTGGGTCTACATTTTGTTTTGCTACCTCCTTACCTATACAGCAGAATGCTACCGTCTGAACACAGGCCTCTGAGAGCCCTTAATTTTCAATCTACACAGCTAAATTAATTCCCCCTAAAATATATGGAAAACTCTTCAAGGCATCACTGGAGAGGACCCAGTGGAGGGGCACAAACATGATGAGGGGTTTGGAGCATCTGTCTTATGAGGAGAGACTAAGGCAGTGGGGCATTTTTAAATAAGACTAGAAGGGAACTCATTAATACATAGAAATGTCTCAAAAGCAGATCTCTAGAAGATGGTGTCAGATTCCTTTTGGTGTTGCCCAGCAACAGGACAAGGAGCAATAGCCACAAACTAAAACACAAGAAGCTCCACCTCAATACAAGGTAAAACTTCTTTACATTTAGAGTGGCAGAGCACTGGAACAGGCTGTCCAGAAAACTCATGGGGTTTTCCTCTCTGGAAAAATTCAAACCCCACCTGGATTCATCCCTGTGTCACGTGCTCTAGGTGACCCTCCTTGGCAGGGGAATTGGACTAGATGATCTCCAGGGATCCCTTCCAACTTTAGCATTTAGCAACATCTGTGATACTGTCAAAGATAGTTTAAAGTAAAACAAATAACCAGTATTTCCAGCTGAGTTTAAGCTCAAATGCACCTTGTATTCTGAATTCCTAGAGAGAGGCCATTGGCTTAGATAGGTTTGGGTCTCAAGCTCAGCATGTCGATCTTGAGACTCAACCCTCTGGAGCCATAAACTCTCCTCCCAGAGGAAAGCCTGCAGGGTCACTCACAGGAAATGGACCTCAGTTTAAGGTTTTAATTTCTGGGCACTGCACTAGGAAACCAGACGATGCATCAGGCTTCACTTTGCAGGCACTGAAATATTCTTTAATCTAGACTTTGTTCTCCAGGTGGCCTCTAGCACAGCTATCACAA
Source organism: Neodrepanis coruscans (assembly GCA_013400695.1). Classification (NCBI taxonomy): domain Eukaryota; kingdom Metazoa; phylum Chordata; class Aves; order Passeriformes; family Philepittidae; genus Neodrepanis; species Neodrepanis coruscans. Next base: position 55,513 of record VYZS01075198.1, on the reverse strand, counting down.
CCCTAACAAACTCAGGCAGAGAAATATCCAGTTAATCTGTTCAGATATATTTTAGATGAACCTTAAATAATGAGCTGCTTGGCCCTGTGAAGATATGAGCAAACTTGAGGGAAGTGCAAAGTGCACCTGCAGCAGCCCCAAGAACAAAAACCTGAAAATATAGATGTTTATGGAATTTGGCACTTACTGGATTGAGTGGTGGTTGATGAAGGTATTTCAAATTTATAATTTGGGAATTAGATGCCCAAGTGCCTACTTGAATGTAGTGTCAAAAATTCTTATTCTATAGATCATTGCAGCAGCCTGTATATTTGGCTTCACTACACTCTGGGACACAACTCTGCTCTGAGCTGCTTTGTGTTCATCAGGACCCTGAGACAGAGAAAAAAACCCACACACAGATTATCTCCCTTTTTACTGATAAAATTCTGCTCATTGTCTGACTATTTTCAAATTTGATGAGGAATTAAAAATGAGCCAGAAGGAGTTCAAATTAACTACTGAAAAAATATTTCAATGACAGTTATTCACAAGAGACAAAAAAGTATCTGACAGGTACAATCTTGACAGAAGTTTTCATGAATGCTTAATGCAAATTCTAAAAATGCTGCCAGCCAAACTGGAGTAAAGAGTGAAGGTAAAAGGGATGTATGAATGTATGGCAAATTCTTAAAAAAATAGAGTTGTTTCAGACAGAACATGCCTGATACACTAGTAATAAGGAAAAAGTTGAGTCACAAAAACATGTAGATAACAGTGCCTAATTATTCCAGATCATGGACTCTACATGACAGTTTATTTTTCACCAGCCCATTTTTGCCTTAGTTTGTTGTGCTTGTTCTAACTCCAGGCAGCAGCAATGGTGATTGGCCTGTGGAAATGCAGTTCAGCAGAAAGATGGCATGGTATGATGTGAAGGGCAGAGGTGCACACATGAGGTAGTGTATTTGCAGCAATGCTGAGGACCATGAATGTTCAAAGAGCATGTACTGCTCCATTTTTTCTCACCCTACTTTTTCTGATTTGGGGATTCCTGTGGACATGCAGCTACTGCTCCTACTGGGAATCTGACCTGGACTAGACCAACATTAGCCTTTAATCCTAAAAGATGTTAAGAGTGAGAAAATTTGCTCAGATTTTGTATAAACTCCAGAATACAGAGCAAATTATTTTGAGGCTTTTCTCTGCAGAAAATTTCAGACTAGTTTTCATGTATCAGCTACATATGGGAATTTAGGTTGTTAGAGCTTCATAACTCCCTAACACTCCCAAACACTTGGCATTCTTGTTCGGAATGAAACTTAATTTGATTTGCTTTAATTCATTATCTAAGCAAATAAAGGTAAATGGAAAAAGCATGCATCCTGAAAGAGTCCATGAATTTAAGGCTTTAACACAGTTTAGCTAATCTACTTTAGATCTAATTTAAACAAAATTTCCCAGCTCTCCAAGTGGAAATTTGTTTAAGGCCTATAAGGAATGCAGATCACATAAGCCTAGCTTATGGTGCCTGGCTCACAGAGAGGACTTCTGCATCAGGTCACTTGGCTCCCTTCAGTTTGCATACACATTTTCCAGGAGAGAAGCAAATGAACATATAGAAGTAGTCAATGAAGGAATAAGCACTGGGGTCATTAGCACAAAGCCCCCTTGACAGCTTATGTCCTTCCCGCACAGCTTCAAATGAATGTTTTTGTAACCTGGGGACTCATATCCCAGAGTCCTCTTTGGCAGGTGGTTACCTACAGTGCGTCCTCTTGAAGAACAAAATAATGCTGAGCCCTGACTGATGTCATTGTGAATATCACACACCATGGTTAGCAGTGAAATAGCTCACTGACAGGCAGAAGAATTTCAGCTTCTTTGGCCTCAGAGATTCAGGCACATATATTTCAGAAGCAAGTATCTGTGACCAGTGTGAGCTAGGACTCCTCCTTTCCTCCTTGTCTCAAAGTGCAGAAGAATTCAAGAGTGGTTGTCAGATGACCTTGAAGACCTTTGAGCATTCACTGTTCTTGTATTTTAGACCAAGCAATAATGATTTTAAAGAGAAAAAACCCACAACTGCCTTCTGTAGGATACTTCATCCTTTGGGCACTTGTGATTTCAGAATGGTCAAGAGGGAAACCTGCAGCATTCTTTAGCTTCCCTCTCTGGTTGTCAACACACAGATCTCCAGTCTGCACTTGGATTGTGAGGAAAGAGACAATTACTTCCCCCTTCCTTCTCATCTTCCTACCCTAACGAGTTCCAGACAGGCTTTTTTTACCACACTGGTGCACTGAGCAATGCTCCAAGGTGCAGTCTGTCCTTTATCCGGTTACTATTGTGAGCAATTAAAGTTCTTTCCTCCCCACCCCCAGGCATGGGGATGCATATTGCTCAACTCCTTCGACCAAACACATTCCTTAGCTGTAGTTCAAACTGTGAGCAACCAGTTCTCGCTGTAGGGCATGCTCCCTCACCACTGCATGTACTGAGGGGGTATGGATAGCTGAGCCTGGAAGTTTACCTGTTTGAGACACCACTAGACTGAAGTGTCATTGCTGACAAACACCTAGAGAAAAAGACAGGCAGAATGGGACAAGAGCTCCAGCTGCTCACTACTGCAGATGATGCATTGGCCACAATTTTATTCAGAGTTTAATGTATATCATCGCACCTCCAATTTTCCATCTGATTTTCATGCCACTCAATATTCAGCTTAAAGGCACTCTGCCACACTGTTTACATTAAAGTAGAGATCCAGAGCCTTTCAGCTCACAGCTTGTGAATGGATGTTGCATGGAACAGCCTAAACTGCCTGAGAGCAACTGCCTATGCTTATTCACAAGTAAATGCAGGGAGATAGCAGGACGGAAAAGACAAGAAAATGTATATGCTAAATTTTTGAAATTAAAGACTCTGTTGGACAAGATAACTGAGCTTGGGAAGGTAGGCTTTTCTTTCCGTCTAGCAATTCTTCATTAGCACATTCAGTCTTGTTTGCATTAATTTATTGGACAGACTTGTAGTTTCTACACAGCAGCTACTCATGTGTACCACTGACAGCAGGGACATTCCCTCTGATACAGCTTGCTTCACAGACCCTGAACAAGGATTCAAGCAACTTTGCTTGCATTCCCAAAATTTATTAAGTTCTGAAAAGACCTTCCTATTAAGTTCTGAAAGGTCTTTCCTATCTTTTTTACAATTTTATGACATGAAGTCCACTCATGATAGATAACCACTGGCACAGATCTGACAAAGCAATTGAATCAGCAGCATGGTCCTCAATTTCTTCTGTTTAACAATTGGTGTACTCTTCTTCCCTGCAACATTTCTCTGAGGGAAGCAAAATGAAAAACACTGAATGTGGCAGGCACTGGGGGACTCTAACAATTCTCATTTTGCAAGTGATGTTTTGCAACATTGTTCACATGTTGGTAACTAGACCAAAAATTGCCCAAGAAACTGAACTGCCGTTTGCGGCTCTCCCCCCTAGTCACCTTAGGAAG
>VYZS01075198.1:38581-51616 GCA_013400695.1 Neodrepanis coruscans | reverse complement strand
ATCGCACCTCCAATTTTCCATCTGATTTTCATGCCACTCAATATTCAGCTTAAAGGCACTCTGCCACACTGTTTACATTAAAGTAGAGATCCAGAGCCTTTCAGCTCACAGCTTGTGAATGGATGTTGCATGGAACAGCCTAAACTGCCTGAGAGCAACTGCCTATGCTTATTCACAAGTAAATGCAGGGAGATAGCAGGACGGAAAAGACAAGAAAATGTATATGCTAAATTTTTGAAATTAAAGACTCTGTTGGACAAGATAACTGAGCTTGGGAAGGTAGGCTTTTCTTTCCGTCTAGCAATTCTTCATTAGCACATTCAGTCTTGTTTGCATTAATTTATTGGACAGACTTGTAGTTTCTACACAGCAGCTACTCATGTGTACCACTGACAGCAGGGACATTCCCTCTGATACAGCTTGCTTCACAGACCCTGAACAAGGATTCAAGCAACTTTGCTTGCATTCCCAAAATTTATTAAGTTCTGAAAAGACCTTCCTATTAAGTTCTGAAAGGTCTTTCCTATCTTTTTTACAATTTTATGACATGAAGTCCACTCATGATAGATAACCACTGGCACAGATCTGACAAAGCAATTGAATCAGCAGCATGGTCCTCAATTTCTTCTGTTTAACAATTGGTGTACTCTTCTTCCCTGCAACATTTCTCTGAGGGAAGCAAAATGAAAAACACTGAATGTGGCAGGCACTGGGGGACTCTAACAATTCTCATTTTGCAAGTGATGTTTTGCAACATTGTTCACATGTTGGTAACTAGACCAAAAATTGCCCAAGAAACTGAACTGCCGTTTGCGGCTCTCCCCCCTAGTCACCTTAGGAAGCTTCAGGATGGAGGTGATGGGTATGGCAGCCTCTTGAAAGACAGAGAGCCAGCCCTCAAGTGCCCCTCAAGGGCAGAGAAGGAATTGAATGCCTTCTACAACACTTATCTGAGGGCTAGAGGTTAAAAATGGAGGGAAGGATTCCTTTATAATATTATTTCACTTCCTTAATTTTTAATTAAAGAACTGACTCTTGCTTCCCCCCCCCCAAAAAAAAAATAGCATGGGGTGTATCAGTAAGAACTGTGAGAAATACAGTAACCCTGACTCATTACAAATAAAACTTTGTACTGCCTCACCTACCTCTTTAATTTTTTTTGTATTTATATTATGTTCCTCCCATGCAGCATTATTTCATGTATAAAAAATAGCTGTTAATATCAATTACAAGGATTAAATGAAGAGAAGACAGAATTAAAAAATCCCAGTTTTATCTTCACACAGAATATTTTCACACTCCTTGGAAATGCCTTTTAAAACCAAAAGCAGTAAAGCCATGTTCCTTTAATTCTTCTTTTCAAATGATAATGACATATCCCCCAAAACAGGTCTTGACTTTTATTAAAATTACAGGAAAAAGCTTTTTGACAGGCAACTTCAAAATTCCGTATGTTAGATTGAATTGTAAATGAGCACAGGAAGGGAATACTCTAGGCTGAATGCTACTGGATTGATGGAGGGATGTAATTTCAACTCACAGAGCCTGATATTCTTCCCAGTGGAGTCAAGAAAAAAAATCCCCCTTGATTTCTAAATGGAACCAAATTAACTGTTTAGTTTTAAATGGAGTTGCCAAGTGGCAAGTCTATCAGTCAGCCAGGACAGGAGATGCCTTTTAACTTTAGAAAATTAAGAGTTTTGCTGTATCTAAAAGAATTTGTGTTTAAATTAACTCAGGGTATGCCTGAGCTCTACTGCCAACTGCATGAGTTGGAAGCATACTGAAATTACATTACTAACATATATTACACAATTTATTTTTCTGTGTATAACACACTATACTCCACTGTGTTACACAGAGAAATTACTGAATTACAAAACCAGCATCTCAAAACTTAGGAAATGCCAGAAGATAATCCATGTGACTAATTCAGCTTTCCTGTGCATATGCATCAAAAATATCCTCCAATGACATCACAAAAGATTCTCCTTTTCCAGTCACAGAATGAACAGTACCTGACTGAAATTCCTCTAGAGGCTTATTTTATCTTACTACCCTACACGTAGCCCTATGCCCATTATTTCCTAAATAATATTCCCCACTCATTCTGAAGGGTATTCCCCCCTCATTCTGAGGGTTCATTCTGAACCCTCCTTAGGAGGATTTGAGTGATTTTTGTTTTAATAAGTCAACATCTGAAAACTAATTATTTAAAGGACTTTATATTTGCAACATTCCAGCAATATAAACTGGGTTTACTATTCCACTTGTGCAACTGATAGATTATAAGCATCCTCTATTTGTGATGGTCTAGCTAGAGATGAATACCTCATTATTTCTTTCCAGAGTACTTTGCATTTTGAACCATTTCCTCTATTCAAAGCAGAATTTTCATAACCATTGTTTTATCAGTCTAAGTATTCTTTAATACAGCAGGGGGTTTGGTGGTGGTGGTTGGGTTGTTTGTTTGGGGGGTAGGTTTGGGGTTTTCTTTTGATACATGCAATTTTCTAAACTGATCTCCTCTTCTCGTCCCAAGAAAAAACATATTCTAGAACTACTGGATCCACACCAACACTCACTCTGCTGCCTGACAGTTCCTGCATTATGGCATCTCGTTCAGCCCTGAAATTTATAGTTCATGAACAGTTTTCAACTGCAATGACAGCCTTGGCCATCAAGTAAATAAAGTAACTTCTAATGATGGAAACAAAACTCTGCTGTCCTTACCACCAGAAGAACTAAAGTTACTCATTTTGTGTCTGCTCATTATTGCAATGTAGTAACAGCAAAAGGATGTGGATGCTTTGGAAGCCCAAGGTATAATTAGCAACTGGAGGAACAGGCTTTTGTAGTCACAGGGCTTTCTGCCCAACATTCCCCGTGTTGTAGCTCCCAGGTGCAATATCAAACTTGTGTTCCAGGTGCTGCTCCTCTCCTGCCATGGCCAGGCTTTAAGAGCTGCCATGACAGGACTTACCAAGAGCTTTGCTCAGCTTCTGCTCTGAGACATTCAGTCTCTTCAAATGAAGGGAAAAACAATTCCAGAGAAAAGTCACCTGCTGCTGACCAAGGCTAGATCAAGATTGCCTGGAACAATGCGGAGTTAGAGAAAATTTATCTGTCAAACTTGAGCAGGGCCTGGAGAAACTTGTTTAACCTGGAAACATTTGGACAAAGTTTCACAGCAGTGCAGAAGGCGTATCTAGAGATGTAAAAGGTAATAAGTGTGCCAAAGTTCAAACCCTTCTTCCAAAGTATGAAAGAACTAAAGACTTTCGTCCAAAGCATTTAGAAAACTTAAGAAAAAAAAAAGAACTCTCTTTTTTTTTAATTTTATGATCTCTTTCTGAGAAACAGCCGAACAATTTTCATTTAAGTTTCCCAGAATAATTCAGGATGAAGCAGACAACCATCATGGATGATGTTGGAATAGCAAAATTCTGGCAAAATAATAAGGTACTGCAAATAGGGTCTAATAATTCACCAAAACACTACCTGTGTGTCACCAGGTAATGCAGGTATTTTTGGTGTAGGCAGCTGATTAACATTTTCTAAAAACACACCAATTTTACTCGCAACATATTCTTCCATTTTTTTCCCCCAGGTTTTGTTGGTGCTTGTCTCAAATGTTTCACCACTACAAAATTCATCTATTGATCTCTTTGAGCTGGGTCTTACAACACTTCTAAATCAAGTACACCTTACAACTGGACGCTGAAACAGGTAGAATCTAGAAAACATGAACAAATCATAACTAGAGGTAACTGTCTTCTGCAAATATCACAAAACAAAAGGGCTAGGAATCAAACTGATCTAATTATTTTAGCACATTGCTAATTTCTAAATATAAACCCTACAATTAGAATAGAAATATTATTACTGCACTTGTTGGTCATTCTAAGTAGATTCATTCCCCTAACAGGTTCATTCCACAGTTTTCATAGAACTCAGCACAGAACCAATACCTCAGTAGATCCTCTTGCAGCTTTCACTTCAACAAGTATACCGGACACTTACTACTTATCAATGCAAAAACATTAATTGAACAAAACAATGGCATTTGACATTATGCTACAGAGCAAATTTGTTTTCTTCCACATTTATTTTTTTAAATTTTGCTAGATTTCCTTTGCTGCTTCCAAAGTCCCACACAATATACACTCACGTAATTGTACAGTACATTTGGATCTCAGACCACATCACCTAGTAGTCAATCAGTCATAAGTGGTAAATGTCGTATTTGTTCCAAATAAAATAAATACTGTAGTTCTTATATACTGCAGTAAGTATAAATGGAGTTCAGGCTCCATGCATCATAAAATCACAGAACATGCTGAGTTGGAAGGGACCCATCAGAGTCATCAAGTCAACTCCTGTCCCTGTGCAGGACAGCCCAAGAGTCTCAACATGTGCCTGAAAGCATTGTCCAAACACTTCTTAAACTCAGACGGGCTTTGTGCTGTGACCACTTCTCTGGGCAGCCTGTTCCAGTGCCCTCTGGGTGAAAAACCTTTTCCTAATATCTAATCTAAACCTCCCCTAACCCAGCTTTATGCCATTCCCTTGGATCCTGTCACTGGTCACAAGAGTGAAGAGATCAGGTCCTGCCCCTTCACTACCCCTCATAAGGATGTTGAAGACCTCAGGGGAGGGCTGAGGGTCTGAGGGGAGACCTCAGTCTTCTACAGGCTGAACAGATCAAGTGACCTCAGCTGCTCCTCCTATGGCTTCCCATCAAGGCCCTTTATCATCTTCATTCACCCTTCTTTGAACACTGTAATAGCTGAATATCTTTCCTGTATTTTAGTGCCCAAAACTGCCACAATATTCAAGGTGAGGCCCCACCAGTGCAAAGCAGAGCAAAGCAGAGCAGGACAATCACTTTTTAGACCAGCTGGTGACGCTTTTAGTCCCGCGTCCAAGTATTTTATGAAGATATTGGAGAGCACAGGGCCTAAGACAGAACCATATGGAACCCCAGTAATGACAGGTCACCAGCCTGATGTAATTCCACTTACTCTAACCCTTTGCACCCCACCCAACAGCCAGTTTAATTCCAACTATATACTGAGTGAGGAAAGGAGGAAGATGCTAGGATGGATGTAGATTTGAACCTTTCTGAACTCTGCAACAATTCAGATTCAGGATTCCAGTCAAGATTTTCTGGTACATCAAATTCAACCAATTAATACCCCCATTTTTCTCCCACTCAAAAAATTCACAAATCACAAAGTAAGGTGAAGGCCATGACAGTTTATTAGGGAAAACTGTACCTGTCTGCTAATGTTGTATGAATACCTATCACAGCTTAATTTCCTCCTGGACATGTACATGGCATTAATACTAACCTCCTAAAATACTTTAACTGGACCAAGATCAATTTGAGAAGAGGTCTTAATATCTCCATGTAGAATCAATGTGATTGTAGTCTGACTTAATTACTGTAAAGACATTTAATAAAAAGTATCTGGCTTAAGCAAATGTAAGTCATGAAACTCAGCTCAAACCTAACACAATGCCATATGATGTAGTTGAATGACATATGGGGAAGCAGGAGCACTGCTGGGAAGAGCTGTAAGGGGAAGTGATGAGTTTTGAATGTAGAACAAGACACCACAAGGAAGGTAAAGAGCAAGTCAGCCCTTTGACTGTGGTCCTTATTTTATGGTCAACCTTGTTTGCAGCACTGTTTCAACAGTCTGGAAATTGAGTCTTTTCTCACTGATTGTCCTTTCTATTACAAATACTGGCTTTTCTCTCTTCACAGTTCTGTATTTTAATGCTTTGTGTATGTTCTAGAAGGACTGCCAAATACAACTTGCACAAAACAGCCCTCTCCAAGCATCTGGGGATGAATCTTAGAACCCAAACTACATTCTTACATTTATTCTTCTGAAAGAGAGGTGTGGGACTAAACTACAGAAATGCACGTGATCGAGTGAAAGAACTGCACACTTTTGCTGCATAGAGGAATGATTTGTACTTATATGAACTGTCGCTCTACCTCCTTTTCTAGGCTTTCATTTGTTTAAGCCATCTTTGATTATTCCATTTAAACCAAAAAAGTAAACATTTTGCTTCCTTGAAAACATTTGTTATTTTTGTTTAGGAGAAAAAAGATAGGATAAATAAAAACCCTCTTTCATACTGACCTATAAGAAAAAAACCAATAGGTAAGAAACAAAAACTTCAGACTTAATTCAAGCAAAATAAACTCTTTAACAGATAGTGTTTACACATATATATAAATGCACCCTGCTTGTCAAAATATTTATACAAAAATTAAGACAATTGTTAATTCTTGAGTGTTACAAACATAAAAATGCCACCTGTTTTCCAAGTCAGTTCAGTCAAGACTTATTTCAGATCATTTATATTACTGAACATCCCTGAAAACTTTTAACTTAGTAAACTAACGAATCACAGCGGAGTTTCATCTCAGACAACTAGCAGTGTAGATGCAAGTCTGAAGTTAAACTAAATCAGCAATCGAACAATGAGCAAGTAACTTGAAACATTAAAAAAATTGCAGCCACAAAGCTTGCATTAATATCCCCGTGATATATGTAATTTTTATTAGGCTAGCTCTTCAAATCTTCACTCACAGTAATGTATATGTGCTTAACATCCTAGTACATGTAACAAGTAGTCTCCATTTTCAGGGAAACTGTGAATAAACTTAAGTTCTCCCTTTTGAGCCAACATCTGTCGCAAGACAGTACTTGCTATGCAAACTGGATGGCAGTTGATTTTTTTCCAGTCAATGTGAGGTTCCATAATCAGTTCCTGTGATAGGCATTAACCCTTCATTCATTCAATCATAAAAATGTGACTTACTAGAAAAGGAAAAATAGAGTCTAAAGGCACAGAATCACATAGCTGCTCTAGTAGGAGTCTGTAAACAGAGAATTGTTTGAATTTCAGAAATCCAAATCTAGGAAAGTAAAAAGGCATCTGAAGCAGACTTCTATCCAGCCAACTTCCTTAAAGACCCAAAGGGTTTTGAGGTCTACAAAGTATGCACTAAAATACCGTATTTCAACAAGCAATAAGGCAAATAGTATACTCATTATTTCAAAAAAGTTACAATGGTAGTGTAGGCATACACAGTATAACTTAGTTACAATGCATGGTACTGTTTCTACTACATAGCCCTATAACTGTTTCCTTTCTACATAACAGGAGATTAAACCTGGGTTCCAGGTGAGCGTGAACCCATCCTTGTACCGCCATCTACCACTGGCAACAGGTCTTCAGCAGCATCTGCCCTGCTGCCTGGGTCACGTTCATGCTGAGGGAAGTCCACAAATCAGAGACTAAACACTGTCATACTTGTGAAGAGCTTCTTCTAGCTTTTGTGTCACTTTTTGAAAAAAGAGTATTTGCTGTTGCAAGAAATGCTGCATCTGTGATTTAAAGTCCCTCACACGAATCTTGTGGAAATGATTAATTTCTGCGAGGGTTGCAAAAGAAATAATGTTACAACGTTCTTGAATGCCCTCAGCTTTTTGGAGCTCCATCTTCCCCTCTTCCACATGCCGCTTACTCTCCTTTACTTTGGTAAGGGCTCCTGTGTAAAGAACAAAATGAAAGAGTTGAACTGTAAGGACAATGTAGACTCAACTATGGAATTTTAACAAGTGATTTAATAACAAAAGGATTTGTATAAGCCTCTCATTGTATTTATATGTGTGCACACATATATATGAATGAAAAGGAATAAAAGCAAAATAAAGGCAAAAAGTTTCTTCGTGTAAGAAAAATCACAGACCAGTGGATCCTGTTTAAAAAAGTACAACAGAACAGTTTTTAAGGCTCAAGCATGCAAAAGTTAGTAAAACATGCCTATTTTACAACCTTAAAATTCAGATGTAGTTCTTCAGAGAATAAATGATAAATATACCAGTAGTGGGAATAAGTGAATGCACTAGAAAACTTGTCAAGTAAATTTAAGCCTACATAAAGCCCTGAAAAATAATCTCATTAAGAAATTGGTTTTGTGAAATATCACTTTTCCCAATCTTTGTGAAATGTCAGAAACAGATCTTAATACAAGAAATCTTGACAATACATGTTTTTACTTTTACACTACAGACACTACAAAATTAATTACTAAATACTAGAGAACCTGAAAGTTTATTTCAAAGTCACAGATGTCTAGGTAGACCTTACACATGTTCTAAAAGCTAGCAGAAAATTGCAGTAAAAGAACTAACCGTCCTCCTTCTCCAAATAGCTTATTAAACCATACATGTTCTACAAAAGTAAAATATCACCCAAAACACACCTACCCAAAGCAAACTCATAAAATGACAGAATATCAAGATATGTCTTAAAACATTTATATTCTTGGACTTCATTTCCCATTGAGCAACTTTTTTTCCTTAAATACTCCATACGTATGTTATTCATGTAACTAAAACGCACCAAACTAGTACAGCTTTTATCTTGTTTGTTCCTTTAAATACTTGTCATTTCTTAGCTCAGATACACTTCTTGCACATGACTACAGTTCATACACAGGGCTCCCTCCTTGCCTTGAAGAGCTTTTCTGTACCCCCTGCAGTGACACTTGCCAGCAAGCTAACAGAGAAACCTCTCTGCCCATAAATTCCAGAGGGACAACCTCCACTCTGTCTGCTGAGGGAGCAGGTTTATCTTCTTGTCAACCTGAACCCCCACATGGCAAACACCATTAAACAGTCAAAATGCAGTTTGTGAGCAGTAATAGTAACTTGTCTTCCTATGCCTGTTTGAGAACCATTTTGAATGTGCCTCCCAGCAGCACTGACACATTCCTGCAATTCCGATCTGGAGCATGACTGTCTGTGCATGGATGTGCTGGGGTTTGCTGCACGCACAGTGGGCTGGGAGATGACTCGGGAGCACGGTTGCTGCTCCCTGTGTTTTGTTCAGATGTTTCTCAGATTCCACTGCCTGCTGACTCATTCCCTGCCCATCTCCAAGCCCTGACCAGGCAGTCACATAGAATGGAGGGTTAAGGTATGCTCTTACTAGAAGCAAGTTAAAATATCAGATGGTTAGTCAGCCTTGAGCAAAAAGAGTTCGTTTCATTTGTGAAAAGAAACAGGGGTTTATGTCTTGCATTATAAATAAAATGTGGGATTCCTAAAATCAGAGAAGCATGCATCAGTTTTCTCCACTCAACTTCTAACAACAACTTGTTAACTGTTGTGGAGTGGGGGAAAATGTTTTTAATTGCAAACATTCAGAAAATACTTCTACTGTTTTCAGTACTTCTCTACTCTTAAAATCATATTCTTCTACTTAACCTGCATTTGGGCTCTGCTGTAAATGGCATCTCCTGTCTGCAGCCCTGGTATGAGCTCTCTGTCCTGAACATAAGAGTTCTCCTCCAGTATGACATAACTGCTGAAAGATGAAGCAAACAATTTTCCTTTTCTCTTTTAAACTGTGTCAGGGAGGTTGTTAACAAGGTAAGCACAGGCCACAAGGCTGCATGGCTGACGACACTATACATTCGAGTGGCAGAGGCCACACGCTGAACTTGGTGTGCCAAAGAACTGGCTGAAGTCCAAGGGCAGTGCCTGTCTCTGGGGGCTGCAAGGTGGTGGCAGGGTTCCACGCCTTACTGGCTCCTGCGGCATGCCAGTGTGGTGGCTAAAGGCTTGGCCCTGGCTGCTTCAGCTGATCGACCTCATCATCTCTAGCCTGGCCCAAAAAACACACTGAAAAGCCTTTTTCACAGTGCTAGCAGTGGGACTATGCCAGAAGAACTGCATTTTGTCCTCTAAGGAGTGAGGGACCTGTGAGGCAAGGCATGATCCGAAAAACATTTAATCCCTTCTCCTTCTAAAAGAATGCTTCTTTTAACAAACTTAACCAGGCTTAGCAAAAAATTTTTCTGTGCTCCGTGGGCATGACAGGAATGCATGCACAGCTGTGAAAAACTGAATTTTGGAACTTACTGGAAGCCAGATGGAGCTGGTTAAATAAACATGACAACTCTTTGGTTGCGATACTGGGAAACAACTTTAGATGTTATTTCTAGAATGACTAAATTGGAAGAAAAATACTGAAATTTACAGCACCAGCACCTGAAAGCATAATTAAGTTCTGCAGCATGTATAATCTTGAAATTATTTTACATCAATAAAAAACTCACATTACCAAACAAAAAAAGCCCTCCAGACAAGATACATTATAATTATTTTCCTTTTTTTTGCCTTTAAAACTAAAGAAAAAAAAAAGAAAAGAAAGACTTATAATTAGGGAAGGAATCCAATGAGCAAAGTTAGTCATTACACTACTCTCTTCATGCACATGGATTTATACTGGTTCTGTAGTGTAATTTCCTACAACCAGACATCACCAATATCTGACAAAGATTATACACATGCTTAAGTATAAACTTGCTTGTTTTTTCTGAAATGCCGTTAAATGAAGTGTTCAATTATTACTAAGGCAATTAATCTTAAAATAACAATACAGGGAAAATCTTAGCTTGTTTTAGAACAATCAAAGAATCCTCCCTAACCATATAGGGGAAAAAGCCCATGTGCTTTATTTTAAGAAGCAAACAATAATTTGGTTTCAAATGCGACTTTTAAGCTGGTCGGTATCTACTGAAATTTGCAAGACTTAGATAAGAAAATCTGTTACTAGTTTGCATGGCTTTTCATGCAGCTTTAGAAACAACACCCCCCCAAATTTTGTCCTAATACCTTTCCATAATCTACAGTTTCTGCATTTTAATCTCTGTGAACAAAACTCTGATCTGGAATAGAGATTCCTTGATGTGGAGGGTTCAGTGATCCACGAAGGTTTCTAATGGTGAATGGGAGAAGAACAGGTTGAGGGAATTGGGGACCAGAGAGCCAGCTCCTCATGTGCCTGCCTCTTGGTTTCTGATTTTAGTTATGTGAATAACTAGTATGGGTTTGGACAACCAAAAAAAAAGGGAAGATGTATTTTTTCAAAAAAAGCAGAGTTATGACAGTCCCAGAAAGGCTAACACACATTTCAGGAAAAAGAAATAGAAGGAACTGCCGCCTAACGCATATTAGCTCAAGGAAGCCTCCTGCTGAGTATATGCCTGGGATGAGTATCTGCCAATGCACTGTCCCCAGGGGGATGGAATACATAAAAATAAATTCTTGCAGGTTTTTTTTTTTTGTTTTTATATCCAGATGTACAGACCCTAAAGTCTTTACCCACACATTTAAAGCTTCTGGCCAAAGGAAAAGACCTTCTGTCAGGAGTCATGTTCCAGGGACTAGGACTAACTTTCAAACAGAGAAGAGGGCCTCAATTAAAGATATGCAAAAAGCTGTGCTACATCTATTTCTGTTCTTAAAGGTAGGGGAAAGCATATGTGAATGCTGTTTTTCACTGCTCAAACCTTTTTGTGTTAAATGGACGGTGATGCTCTTAAGCTAAGGGTTCAGGAGAAATTCACAGGTTTCAGCGCTTGTTTTGAAGTACAAGATTAGACAGCACAAGATGATATAAACATGTTTAACAAGGGACATTTGTGCTAGCAAAATTTGTGCAGTGTAGTGTGCTCTCAGCTAAGAAAACAGAGACAATGTAGAGTTTCTGACAGAAATAAATACTTTCAAGCCATAAAACACTCTATGCAAAATAGCAACTTAAATAGGTGTTGAGGATTTGTAAGGAAAAAAAGAAGTGTATTGAGTCAGTAAGGTGCTCATGCACCATCATATTCATGAAGTTGCAACAAGGTAGGAAGAGTTACACACACTCAGGGAAAAAAAAAATTAAAAAATAAATCCTGAACCAGAGAGAATTCAGGTTAGCATCAAACAATATATTTTCACATCACCTGCAGCTTCATTACAGTAATAAATGCTTTGAGATTTGTGATTGAGAGTCAACTAAGGGTGGGTTTGGATCCATCCACTCATTCTCCCTGCACACAGCAAGGATGAGTGTACTCTGTAAACCCATGTTGATGAGCACCCTGCCAGCTGCCAGCCCCACACCGGTTCTTCTTCCCTGCCGTGTGTACATGACACAAGTCCAAGTTGCAGCCTGCAATGTGACCAGAAGGCAAAAGCTTTGGGGCTCAGCTTGTGCAGACTGCAATCAAGACTGCTCTTCACTCAGCTCTTCAGTCTCACCAGAAGACAGGCCTGCCCTGTGCCTGCCAGCACATGCCATCAGAACCTGAACAGCAGCAGTACCTGCTAAGAGCACAGCCAACAGGCTTCATTTGGTGTGATAGCAAGAAGACCAAAGAGGAGATGGCTCCCTCACAGGGTAGGGCAATAAGGGTCAGAAAACACAGTTATCTTTTAAGAAACACCCAATTTTGACAAAGAAAATCTCTCAGTAGTTGTACCTCAGAAATCTTGTGCAAATAACATGGCCTGTGCGATAAACAATGTTTCACCTTTCAACTACCAGCAAGCTACAAATAACATTCAGTTTATCACTTCCCAGAAAGTAGAACAACTTACACTTTCCCACCATTTAGCTGGCTCATATTAAATGCTTCAATTCTACCTATTGAGGTGTCCTTTGAAGCACATTCATGAAGGAAGACCTTTGAACTTGTCTAACAACTCTCTTGGCTTTACGGTTATCGCAAGACACTGTTCTAACCTGAATACCACCTCTAATGGGAAGGAAAAAACATATTCATAAATCTGTTTTCATAAAACAATGCAAAAGCAAAAAATTTTTATTCTTACTTACCTAATGAATGATAAGATTATTTAACTGCAGCTCTTTGCTTAAAGATTTGAACAAGTAAACCCTGGGTAGCTCATGTGCATGAAAACAGTATTATCTCTTGTTGTAGGTTGGAAAAGATAAAACCGTTCCTCCCCACCACTCCCCGACGGGACTGTCTGCAGTCCCGCGCTGTCGCGCCCGTGGAGACCGTGTCGGGAACGGGGCCACGGCGCGCACCGGGAGCCGCCAGGGGCTGCAGGTGATGGCACCGTGATGGCCGGCGGCAGCGGGCGAGCCGCCGGCGGCGGCACTGGCGGAGGCTGGCAGTGGTCCGGGCTGGGTCAGCCG
>VYZS01075198.1:26818-38273 GCA_013400695.1 Neodrepanis coruscans | reverse complement strand
GGGGGCTACCTTGCCGCTGCTCTTCCCGGGGCGGGGGGCCAAAGGACACCTTTTTTCCCAATCAGCACTAAATCTCTACTCGGGCTAAAGGGGAGGGAAGGGGGTGCACGGTTTTTTGTAATCTTCTTGAGTTGTTCCCTCAGTCGAAACCGGGCAGAGGTTCACGGCCAAGGGGATCTTGAGAACACATGCTCCCTTCTAACTACCTTGGAGTCTCTCAGCCAGGCTCAGAGGGAGAGAGAGACAAGCACTATCTCCAGAGTGTCCTCACCTCAAACGCGGGCCCTGGAAAAATTTGTTTGTCTGTTTTGCACTTTATTTGTCGGGTTTTGGTGTTTGCGCAAAATAAACTGTGATTTTTTTGTGTGTTCTCTTCATTTTTGGGGTGTGTTTGTGACTTCTCTCAGAGTCTCTGCTCCAAAATCACTGAATTTGTGGTAAAACCACCACATCTCTCAATCCAGCAGGCTGTTGCCAGAACAAGTTGGTCTACAAGGTTGTCTCTCTTACCTCATATCTAGCAAAGAAGTTGTTAGAGATGTCACAAATGACTAATCCAATCAAAAAATGCAATTGGCCTGGAGGGCAGAGAGGTGATGGCTTAGTGTATCAATGGCTCGGTTTTGTGATCGAGCTCGGCCTAGTGCTACACAATTATTAGCTCCAACACCAGGGAAGTTGCAGAAGCTTTGCATGAGATTACACATAACATGAAATCCTACTCCAAAAGAGAGCCCCCGAACTTCCCTCTCTCAATTCAATGTGAAGTAGTGTGTAACAGAACAGAGATTTTTGCCACACTGACAGATTATTTTCTTAAGAATGCTCTGAGCACTGATTAACAAAAGATGCCTACACTAAGATTCTGCAAATTCTTTACATTTTCTGGCCAAGATTTATAACAGAAAACAGCATATAGGAATTTGCTTGAAATTAAAACCAGAAGACTTTTTCAGCAGAGACTGTATTGTACAAAAGAAATGTCCCAGAGAAAAAGTACCATTATAGTTACTAATGTTGGGATGTGTTTTTCCTTTAAAACCTGGTTTTATGGTTTTACACTGTAAAAAAGCAAGTGATCTGCAATATCAAAGGCAAAATTCTGAAGCCACTTGCTCTTCTGGTAAGTGCCAACACAGAGCTTTCAAGCCCAGTTTTTCAAATTAAAAGATAATATCCTCCTCCGTAAGTGTGCAAAACCACTTTAACAATGTTCTGTTTTCCACAGCGAAATGTTAGAAACCTAAAAATAAAATACATGAAACTCTATTTACTTTAGTATTACACAGAGGTTTTGTAGATACATGAAAACAGCTATAATGATTTTAGAACCTGCAGCTTAGCAGGAGTTCAAAAAATGAGGCTTATTTCTTATCTGGTTATCTCAACACTCAAAAACAAAGCTCAGAATAAATTAATACTACCCTGTAAATCTAGTCTTATAAATCACAGTACTGTGCTGACATCTATGTTAACACTGACTGACTGCAGGGTTAATATCTGTCAAAATTATTTGTTCTTCCAGTTACTCTGTTGCAAAGCTCATTGAAAGCGGACACTCAGAGATGCATTCTTCTGTTCAAAATGAAGTCAATTTTTAATCTACATAATTCAGAGATTGCACACAAATAAACAGTCTTTGCTAGAGAATTCAGAAACTTAATTAATATATAACTTACGAACAATGGTGTTAGAATGCACAGTGTCACATGTCAATTTCTCATAAATGCCAGGTTAATGAACACTATACATGTCTAACTAATATTTTTTAAAATTTTAAATCATGTGTTTATTAAGACTTGATTAGAGTCATTGAGCATACATTTGCCAGTTAATGTACACACACTAAGGAAGAACATACATGGCGAATTTATTTATTCCAACCTACAAGGACTGTAATCATACCTGTGCATGGTCAGAGGCTCCAAAATTACATTACTGAAAAAACATTTAAATTATCACACTGTTGATGTGCATTTCAGTTCCACAGCCCCTCAGAGGAATCTACAAGCTTTGGTGTACAAGAACTCAAGCACAAATGTTTTGCTGGGCCATGCTACACCACAGTGCCATATGAGCACATGCCAAAGATTTCCTTTGGAACAGCTGATAACAGGACATGAGAGCACGACAGTAAAAGAAACGAAAGAAACACTACAGAATTTACTGCATCTACTGCCCCACACAATGTCATTAACAAAATAAAAAACCCCAAACCATAATGTGAGGTAACCACACACAAAAAATATGCAAAATAAGATGGAAGATTTCCATTCTAATCTGGAATGCAGTGATTTAAAACTAATGTTATCTTTTGATGTAACCAACAGTGTTTCAAGCAAACAAATGACCTTACTTGAAGCAGTAAAGCATGTTTAAGCTGTGCTCATGAATAGTTTTGATTTTACAGATACATACAGTGATGTCTGAAAGGAGGCCTGCCAGGAAAAATTTGATCATAAAATTCATCTAAACTATATATATATTGCTGTCTGCTATGACAAATATAGCACCACAGCCTGAGAGGCTCACTAACTAATGCTGGTTTTGCCAATTCTAAGGCAATTCTAAGGCACTTTCTGGCACTCACATGTAACATTTAAAGAATTTGTCTTTGGTATGGCTTCAGCTGACAGTGCAGAATGGGGGGACAGAAAAGAGTGAAATGTAAACTAGGCTAGGCACAAGAAACGCAGTGTGTTAGTCCATTAGAAAGCCAGTCATGTTTTTCAGGAGTATACTTGCAAATTTAAGCAATCGCTTTTTGTGGAAGTACCAAGATAAAACCTTTCAGTCCTGCTTTTAGTACTTCTCATCAGTCTACCTCTAAATGGGGAATCAAACAAACTTTTAACACACAGATCTCTTTTTCCAGAACTGGAGCTGGTCTATTACAGTTCAGTCATCACAGGTTCTGAACACTAGTTTTTCCCAGTTAGGATGGTAAGTACAGGCATTTTTTGCAGAATTACAGACAATTACAGACTTGTAACAGCTTTTGTACACACCCTATTCATAATAATGTTGACTTCAAGGCAACAACCATTAGAAATCATGCTATGCATGCATGATAGAAATTAATTTTCAGTAATTCAGAAATGTCTCTTCCTCCTTCTTTCCAAACTGGATGTAACCATCATTATATTAAATGGTGACTTCTTTCTTATAAAATTCATATGATGTGGGTGACAGGTAACACTGCAGATCAATGTCCACACACCATTACTGAGAGGAGCAAGTATAAATGCAGGTTGCACTGACTCTTACATCACTTCTTTATTAGGGCACAAAGAAACACCTGCTTTTGGCTGTTTTTCTCTGTTAATGCTAAAACAGGAGCAAAGAATGAGCAAAATTTATGGTGTTTGCTTTTTCATAATAATCTGCTTAGCTCCACCACTGTACTAAAATGAGCAAATACAACATGTATAGACAATTTAACAGAAATGCATATGAAAAGAGTCAAGATCCAAATGATAGTGGCTCACTTTTTCCTAGTACCTATCCTTTAACTGCCCTCTCCTAGAAATCTGAATGCTGTGTACTTATATTTACTGTGTAAGTACAAAATAAAGTACAATTCTTTTTGCATAAAAAATATTCAAGGTAAAGCATCATTAATGTAACAAATTAAACAATGTTCTATAACACAAAAGCAGAGCACATGATTATATAATAATATAATGCTTTATTCATATTTTATGAAATACAAGCTTCTTCAGTATACTGCCAGTTAGCCGGCATAGCTATTCACACATATGGAGATTCAAAACCACAAAATTCTAAAAAAATTAGAATGGTATATTGCTTTTTACCATGGGACAGCAAAGCAACTGAACCACAGGGTGAATCTGCTTTTCATACTGTTCATGAATAAACTGCATGCAGGCATAAAAAAGATAGTTTAGTTCATTACAATGACAAAAGTTGTCCACCCACACCTACTTAAAACAAAGGCTGAAAAATCACACTTCTTCCTGCTCTGCTACAATAACAACCCAAAGCTGCTGGCAAGAACTGAACAGATTGTTTTTTGTTTGGGTTTTTCTTTTTCATTTTATTTAAACCCTCACAGCCTTCATGAAAGAAAAACAAGACTGCATAGAAAGCATGTGCCACTTGTTTGCTCTAGTCTGCTGATAAGACTCATGTTTTGGGGGCTCAGCCAAAAGCAATAATCATATTTTTTTTTTAATTAGAACTTTTTAATTCTATGCTATATGAACCAAACAATTTAAAATACATAAGGTACCAGCTGGGTAAGTTTATACAGTCTGCACACATTAACTTGGCATTTTAACTATTCAAACGAAGTCTAACAATGAAGTCATGGAAAGACACTGAAAAGGCCGAAACATGTCTTTGTTTCAAAGGTGACTTCCAAAAGAAAGAAGTCAGACAGCTTGTTTGTGCTCGATAATGTGCTAACAAAGAACTGGAAGAGCTATGGGAACTTCTTTCCATTTTCAGTGTACCAGTTTCTGTCTTCCGTGTTTGGATGGAAGCCCTTTCAGCCAGACCAGGAGCACTCAAGAGAACTGTCTCAGTATCTAGACTCCTCATATGCTTCAAGCCCAAAAAGAATTACATCATTTCTGAACCAAAATTACTTCCTCTTCCTACAGTATAATTTTTAACTCTTCAGTGTCTATGCTCTCTAGTTGCCCACAGTGTTTTCCCAGCAGACAAGACCATACTGTCTGTGGTGAGCAAGCACCAGTGAGAGCACAAGAGTTGGCCATGCACTGCTTGCAGTCAGACCCACAGATGTGAGCTGTTATCAAAACTTCTCCAGCCTCTTGGGACTAAGAGGCAAGGCTGGACAGACTTTCCTCCAGTCTGCAGTAACACATATAGTCTCTCCCACAGGAGGAACAGCTACACTCTTCCTCTGCTACCAGCTGATTTTGCAAAAAAAAACCACAAACCCAACCAAATCACAACTGGTGTTTTATCATTTATGAAAGGTCTCTCTGTCACTGAATGTGCTTGCTATCAGGCTACCAAGTTTCAAAAGGTAACAGGAAAGAAAAACATCATAACAGCATGAATCTTGCTCCCTTAGAAAGATACAGAGATTGCAATGGAATAGAAAAAAGACCCATACTTCAAAAAGACCCATGGAAGTCCTTTTTTTTCCTCTATTGCTCAATTTTAGTCTTGTGTACTCCTGTCTTCTGATTTCACACTAAGGAAGCTATAATTTTACACAGTTTTTAAAGGTGAAGATTCTTTCACATTTTAGCTATCTAAACATCTCCATTTCCTTGAGGTTACCTTCAAATACTGGAGGCAATACTGGGTGATGCAGCAGCAAGCAAACAATGCTACATCATTGCTAAAACAGCTATGGGGAGGCTGATAGGGCAAAAAATACAAGTCATCCTGGAGCAGAACATCCTTTCTCATCAAGGTCCTTACACAGATGAATTGCATGTAACCATCTCTTTTTACTCTTATAAGGGTCATCTGGCTAGGATTACATGCCCAGCTCTTGCCCTGCAGCTACCTGGGTTGAACCCCATGCAAGATGTATGGATCTGAGGGACAGAGGGGGGAAAAAAACCAAAGGTAGACAAAAGGAAAAAAAAAGATGGAAAAAATATGTCTACATAACAAACTGAAGTATTAGGAAGTAAGCATGAGAGAAAAGCACTGTGTTTACAACCTGATATAAAAATTTAGATGTCAATATTAATCAGTTTGATTTATTCATGAACTCCTTCCCCCTGAGCGGTAGAGGGGAAAGCTGAAAATATTACAGAGTTCCAGGTTTCAGTCATGTTTGGGTTTTTCTGATGCTTAACATTTTGATAAATTTCCAGCTGTATAGATTTTCCACCTACACTTCTATAAAATATTCTAAAAACACACCCAGAAAATTCTAGATATTGGCTTTAAAGAATGAAGTTTGTTTCATGTAAGTAAGACCATTTGCCTTATTTTTGACAAATAGTGACCAAGAAGCAAAAAGTTCATTCAGATATTTCCAAAAATAATTCTCTTGAATCATGACATGCAGAGGAAATGAAATTTCTGCCTACATCTTAGGAAACATTTAGACCAGTTTCTCAGATCTGTTTTACAAAAATCATAACCAGAAGTTTGTCAAACATCAACATCATATCATTACAAAAAAGAAGAAATCTGGAAAGCAGAGATGAAACACCATGTTAGTCAGTATTTCTTCCACTTTCAGGAATCACAAGAGGCCAATTATAGTAACTCCTCAAAGAAAAACACAAAACGCCCCCAACTTCTCTACTCTCACTTTGCAAATATGAAAACAAGGCAGCCAGACAGACAAGCATGAGGTAGCGTAACTAGCACATGTTATCTACAATTCTCATAAACGCACAGATTTTCTGAACCTGAACTTGCATGGGCCTGCAGTGAGCAGTTGTGTTGAAGATTACTGAAGTAGCAAGATCTCATCAGTTCAGTGAACCTCTAGCAATTAATATGTAGAAATTATTTCACCAAGAATGCCTAGGGAATTTCCACTAGTAGAACTTAAAAACATAAAAAAGAAGGTATTATTCATTACAAATGAAGTTTGGAAGCTGCTTTTCTTCTCAAAATTAAAATAATGAAATCCAGTATTTCTGAAAGATACACCAGTTCTGCAATGTAAAATTATAAAAATGCAGCTTAGTTTTTGAGCCTACAGAACGTAATATCCTCTTCTGCAAATCTTTTGCCAGAGGCTAAAGAAAACTAAGTATATCTGTCTAATATATTCGTATCTTCCAATCCAAAAAAACATGTGTATGCACAGGAATATTTTCATGCAAGCACTTCACAAGCATTTACCTATGCGGGGTCAAGGGCTAGACTCACAAAAGAATTTGGGTGTTTAGAAGCTTGAGACACCATTCTGCCCTCATCTATCCATAAAGGCACCAGCTTCCCCCTAATCTCTTACGTTTCCAAATAAAACATATAAAACAGCAAGTTGCTTGTAAGGCATGTATGCCGTGGTACCAATATGCTCTGTGCCAGCCTCAGTAGGGCTTTCAAACCAGTATTTCCAGATGGAAATGTGGGGTTTGTAACTTTGCATAGTCTTTGCTGTAGGCCTCAATCCAAGGAATATTCAGGCCTGGACTGAGGCACATACGAAACCAGGTAAGGTCTCTCACAAAGCATTGACCAGCTGATCCTCAACTGGTATGTGGTACAGGAATGCTCAAATCCTCCTTGGTCTCTCCTGAAGCAGGATCTTTAACTCTTCCTTTCCTACAGAAAAGTCCTTAAACACTGGGTACTCAAGATGAAACAGGCAGAGGGAAAGGAATCTTTTTAAATCTCCTATTGAAGCTATTGTAATTTCATAGAATACTAACAATACTAATAAAATAATAAAGTTTGTTCCACAGTCCACTGGTTATGTTTCACACAAATCACACAAATCAGATTACATATGATGTCCTCAGCACAGAAGGCAGAAAGACCTGAATCCCAGAGCAATTAAAATCACAACTGTTAACACATTTTCCTGCTAACATGCAGACAAAGCAACAGCAAGGCTTACATGGCTTTGGTTCATAATTCTAGGGAAAAAGACAAAGCCCACATGGAGGGAAACTTTTGTCTATGTGATTCTTTTTGCAAAAGTTGCAGAAATTTTTGAACAAAACCCCAGACATGCAGAGTTCTCAGTCCATACCACAAAACACACTTCCAAATCACATTCAGCAGCTGTTCAACTAACTGCAGTAGAGTAAAACCGTAACAGGACAACACAGTTAAATATTCTATACACAGACATAGGCGTGTTTTGGGTACAGCTGCCTTTATTTTTCAGGTTTAGGGGAATATGATCTTGTTTTTCATCCAAAGTGGACAATATATCTGCACTACACAGGAAAAAAAAAGGAGCACTACTCCTAACCTCAGGGTCCATCCTTCTAAAGGCATGGCCACATAAGTAATATATCAATGAGGTTGCTGCTTCTACCACTTATAAGGGCACTTTAATGTCATTTTACTGCTTAATGATGAATACTAGAAAATAAAACCCTTGAAAAAAAGACACATCAACTCTATTTTTCAGATGATCTTTTATCACCGACAGATATTTGTATAGTCTATAGTGACAATATTTTTTCTCAAAACTGGCAGCCATCCCAGACAATAAATTTAAAAGAAAGCTTTTATGCTGTAAGAAAACCAAATGGTTCATATTTTCATCTGCAGTTTACAGCTTGGAATTGAAAAGCTGTACCTTGTAAAAAGTAACTCTTACTAAAAATAGACCAGCCATATACTGAGTGCAAAAAACAACTCTCAATTTTCCTCTAGTTTGCTGTTTTGTAACAGGAGCAACAATAATAAACATGCAACCCAGCTCTAACCCTATCCCTGTCATAAACTGGACACACAAGAGACCAACATTCCATGCCATCTTCCAATGGCCAGTATGTACCATGGGTAATACAGTTCCAGCCCAGAGGTGCTCCAGCATCAATAACTGTACACAGGTCAGCCAGACATTTCTCCAGGACAGTGCTCTGGCCTAAAATCAACTCTGCACGTCATGCTCATGCACTGCACTAGTGAAAGTGTATTTACTTGAACCTAGTTCAGGCAGGTAAACCTAACCAGTAAGCACAAATTCAAGCAGAACTATAAAAGAAATAGGGATGGGTCCAGCACATACCTTATTATTCCCAATACTCTCTCATCTCCAAAGTCTCATCTCCAAAAACACTTGAGTGAAGAAATCCATATAGCCTGAAAGCTTGAGGATGTATTATTTAAAGAGTATATAGAATCTGCTGGGTTTTTCCACCTAATAAAAAAATCTCTCCCTTAATTTTTTTCCAGAAGCTTACAGATAATCCTATTAGCTGACAACTCACTTTAACATGCTCTGCTCCCAAACACGAGGCCTTGCCAAGGTGACCCTTCTCTCCAAATCTAAAATATTTGAAAGTTATCAGAACACCGTGCCACAGCACCCAACAGAGTAACTCCTCAAAGGTTAGACTGCCCACTTCCCTTTTCTCTTCAGAATATTAAGATTGTTTACATTTCCACTCACAATTTTCAAGACTCAACAGCTGAACGGAAATCTGACTTTGATGCATGCAACTTTCATGACAAGCTTATTTTCTTAAACAACAGATTCTGCATTTTGTAGCAACTCTGTTTCCTCAGATGTTCCCAGCAATAATACATACTTCCAGAAGCCTGTCTTTTTGATCTGTTGAAAAAACTTTTCCAACCCTTTTACTGTCAAACTCAAGGTACTGGCAGATGCAAAATCCCTGGAAATGTCATGTAAGGACAAAAAGACTGATTCCCTGAGGGTAACCATTCACTTGGGATGCAGAACACCACTTATTAATCTCCAAAGTAATTTTCAACCAAGCTCATGTGTTTTCTCAGGTAACTCACAGATACCCATCTCTGCACAGCATATGCGATGTTTTCTTGGTCTCTTTTACAGCTCAAATCCCCACACCCTCCTGAACTTGGAGTTGAAAACGACAGGTAAGGATTAAAACAGCAAAAGGAATGAATCATGGATTTACCTACGCACAGTAGTAAAGAATGTATGACTATTAACACTAGCAGCATTTTCACATACATTGTGCTACAAGCTTCTAGTTATCTGAACAAATGCCATAAGTTGCACAGCAGAAGTTTTTTTCATTTTTGAGTTCCTTTCTTTCTGATGGATCACAAACTACCTTACAACCAGCAATCTGAACCTGTAACAGGTGTTTCAGCTAGAAAAGTTCTGAAAAAATAACAGGTGAGCAACATCTGGCTATGACAGTAAGGGCAAAGGTTGAACAACTCCAATACAGAACACTGGCAGACTACTACTCTTTCAAAGGCACCAAGAGAGTTTAATGCTTGGCTGAACCAAGAAACCCCAGCAGCTTTAAACCTGTCATTGCAAAACTAAAACTGACATTGCAAAATGCACACACCTCTGTGCACACCTCAGACATGGTGGCCAGAGGACTGTCTGCATCTTTGGATTACTTCATATTTATTATCGACTAGATCAGAGATTTAAGATACTTAACACACATCTGAGTAACAGATGTGTCCAGACCACTTGATTTCTTGTAAATAAGATCATTAATCTTTACAGTATCAGCAGTATCGGTAGATGTGGTTTCCTTCAAAGATACACAACCAAGTGCAGCAACCTTTGACCACTAAAACTCCCAATTATGTCTAGAACTTTGGCACAGGACAGAAATTGTCATTGATGTGTTTGTTTTTTTTTAGCAACAGTTCACCTGAGCAAACACAGAACGATTGAGCCCAAGGCCAGCAAGCCAGACACAGGGCAAACTTAGCTCCTGGTCTCTATGTCTGCTGTATACCACTGATACATAAAACTTAAATCATTTCAGAAAACATTAAGGGTGTTACCTTTCTGGACGTGGATGATGTCTGGGAAGTTGGCCAAATGCCCCTGATACAGTGCTAACAAATCCATCACAGGATCTAGGTCCTGCCGAGGCTGATCTGCAAAGAGGTCCCCGATGGCATCATAGGCTTCTGCAGTGAAGGCTATGGCTTGGTTGAGGCCAGCTGAAAAGGCCTGCTGGTCCAGCTCAAATGCCTGGCTGAGGCACTTAAAGGAGTGCCCCACTTTCTGGTATTCCTTCTTGAAACCAGTGACTTGTTTGCGGGCAAACTCATTAGCCGTGTGATTAAGTTGCAGGGCACTCTCGTCCATCTTCTTGGTGAAAGCTTTGAAGCCATCCACCTGGCTTTCCACCTCCTGCAAGTCCAGGCTGGCCCCAGGGCCCGTGGGAACACTGATGGTCAGAAAAAAGTTGGCACCCACCATCTCATCCTTCTCAGCCTTGCGTTTGCCTTGTTTCCAGGCCTTCTCATCCGTGCTGGGACAGGTGAGGAAGTGCTGGAAGGCATCACACTGAGCCAGCACGGGGTGGCTGCACATGTGGTCCATCCACCAGGCCAGGCCTTTGCGCCGTTTGGAGATGAAGTCCTCCTCGAAGCGGCCTGTCGCCTGCTTCTCCGGCAGGTGGGGCACGGAGATGACGGGGAACTTCTCTGCCAGGCGCCCGTAGAGCCAGTCAAAGTGCTTGTAGCGGCGGTGCACCTGCTGCCCGGTGTGGCTGGGCACCAGCTTGTAGGCGATGTAGCTCTTCATGCCCTTGAACTTAGTCTGTTTGGTGGGATCCTCGATGGAGCACTGGAAGGGGTAGGGGTTCTCTTGCCACTCGGGGCCCCGGGGGCCCAGCACCACGCACAGCTTGTCGCCGTCCTTCACGAAGCCCGACGCCTCGCCCAGCACGAAGGCCTCTCCGCCGGACTTGACGAAAGTGGAGAAGCGGTTGAGGTTGCGGCTCACCGTGGCCGAGCTCTTGGCGGCGCCGCCGCCGCCGGGCGGGAGCCCCGCGCCGCGGGAGCCCAGCGCCGGCTCGGAGCGGGTGGACAGGCGGTACCGGCCGGGGCC